>PVLC010032929.1:0-17978 GCA_004027655.1 Graphiurus murinus | reverse complement strand
TTCACATCTGCAAAGAATGTTTTTCTTTACAAGGTAACACAGGTTTTAGTAATTTGGACCTGATATTTTTGGGTGGCCATTATTCAGTGTACTACACTAACCTAACCTAATCTGTTGACTCTATCTAATAAATCTATCAAAATCCACTTTATTTAATCAGTTTCATCTAGCTATCATTTGTATTCATCCTATATCCAGAAAAATTTTACTTATTTGTTTATTTATTTATTTTTGTGATACTGGGGATTGAGCCCAGGGGCATTCTAATGCCGAGCTATAACCCCAGCCTTACTTTATTTTTGTTTTAGAACAGGGTCTCACTAGGTTGATGAAAGAAAGTCTCACTACTTGCTGAGGCTGTCTTCGAACCTGGGCTCCTGTCTAAGCCTCCCAAGTACTGGGTTTACAAGTGTGTGCCGCCACCACACCTGGCAGAAAAATATTAAGTAGAAAGGAAACCTGTGTATCATGCATCTCAATATTCCTCTGGGCTTGACCATGAGCATGTCTAAGGGAGCCTCGCTGGAGCCTGGAAAAATGTTGAATGAGAAGATTCAAGTGATTTCCTCAGTTTTTTGAAGGGGTGGGGGCTACTGAGGGTTGAACCCAGGGGCATTCCACCTTCAAGCAATAACCATAGTCCTTTTTTATTTTGAAACAGGGTCTCACTAGGTTGTTGAGTGTCTCAATAAGTTGCTGAGGCTGTCCTTGAATTATGATACTCCGGTCTTAGCCTCCCAAGTACTGGGATTACAGGTATGTGCCAGTACGCCTGGCTTGGTGACATATATTTGACTTCCTGATACACAACTGGTGATATGTGGTGGTCTGGGTCATACTCTCTTGTAAGGTGAAGCACAGTACTTCCTGAGGAGACACCTTTTGTCTTTGGACAACTCTGCTGTGGTTATTTCCTCCCATGTTCAGCCAAAATGATTAGATGGACAGAAAGCAGATAGTATGAGAAAAAAAATGTAGGAATTAAATTTAGATAGTTTACAGGAAGAAGGATAATCTGATATAGTCATCTTTTTTTTTTTTTTTTTTTTTTTTCTTAGTACTAGGGATTGAACCCAGGGGAATTCTACTACTGAGTTACATCCCCATCTCTTTTTGTTTTTTATTTTGAGTTAGAATCTCACTAAGTTGCCCAGGCTAGCTTCAAATTGTGGATGTTCCTGCCTCAGCTTCCCAAATAGCTGAGATTATAGGAATGTGCCACTGTACCTGGCACCTAATAGCTTCTTATAAACTAGTTTTTTTTATTTTTTTAAAATTTACCGATCAGTTTTCTTTTTAATTTAGAGAGATACCTTGAAACATAGTTTCAAAGCTATGTGGCAGCCAGGCTTGGTGGCGAGCTTGTAATCCCAGTACTTGGGAGACTGAGACTGGAGGATCCGGATTCACCGCCAGCCTCAGCTACTTAGTGAGGCTCTCTGCAACTTAGTGAGAACCTGTTTCAAAATAAAAAATAAAAATAGGACGAGGGGTGTACCTTGGAGGTAGAATGCCCCAGTACCACACACACACACACACACACACACACACACACACACACACAAAACAAAAACAAAACAAAAAACTATGTGACTATAAAAATAGACAAGTAGAATAGAGGCATTCTACCTCCAAGCTACATCCTCGGTCCTATTTTTTATTCTTTCTTTCTCTTTATTTATTTTGTGGTACTGGGGATTGAACTCAGGGGCATTCTACCTTCAAGCTACACCCTCAGCCCTATTTTTTATTCTTTATTTTGAAACAGGGTCTCTCTAAGTTGCGGAGGGCCTCACTAGGTAGTTGAGACTGGTCGAGAACTGGGATCCTCCGGTCTCAGCCTCCCAAATGCTGGGATTAGGAGTGTGTACCACCACCCTAGGCTTTTATTCTTTATTTTAAAACAGGGTCTTGCTAAGTAGCTGAGGCTGAATTAGAACCGGGATCCTCCTGTCTCAGCCTTCCAAGTAGTGGGATTACAAGCGTGTGCCACTGTGCCACCACGCCCGGATAATTTTTTATGAACTTTTTTTTTTTTTTCGGTACTAGGGATTGAACCCAGGGGCATTCTGTCTCCGCAACTTAGTGAGACCCTGTTTCAAAATAAAAAATAAAAATAGGACGAGGGGTGTACCTTAAAAATCCCCAGCTACATCCCCAGCCCTATTTTTTATTCTTTATTTTGAAACAGGGTCTCATGAAGTTGCAGAGGGCCTCACTAAGTAGCTGAGGCTGGTCACGAACTCAGATTCTCCGGTCTCAGCCTCCCAAGTATGGGGATTACAAGCATGTGCCACCACACCCAGCTTTTGATGAATTAATGATAATGTTCTAGAAAAACTCTGAGCAATGTATACATTTGTGTTACTTTGTATGTGTATATGTGTGTGTGTGTGTGTGTGTGTGTGGTGCTAGGGATTGAACCCAGAGAAATTCTACTTCTGAGCTACGCCCTAGCCCTATTTTATTGTTTTTATTTGAAAATAGGGTCTCACTGAGTTGCAGAGGGCCTCACTAAATTGCTGAGATTGGCCATAAACTTGGAATCCTCCTGTTCCAGCTTCCAAAGTACCGGGATTAAAAGTGTGCACCACCACGCCTGATGTGTTACATTTTTTTAAGAAATGAAAACATATTGGTTGACTAGAACTGTATACCCCAAATATATTGGGAAATTAAGGTTATACTATGAAATAAAGTGAACATAAAATTATTCTTTAGTGCCAAAATTGCAGTTAGACTGGGCCACTGGTGATAACTGTATGAAAACAATTCAGACCCCAAATAGTTTCATTTTTACATTGGTTTTCCTCATTCACAATTGCTTTAGGTATGGAATTGTTTGAAGAGGCTTTGCGACGATGGGAACAAGCACTGACCTTTCGCAGTAGACAGGCTGAGGATGAAGCCTGTGGTTCCATTAAACTGGGTGCTGGAGATGCCATTGCTGAAGAGAGTGTCGATGTAAGGGTGATTTATTGGAGACTGGTCTACATAATATTGAAGAATCAAACTATTTTTAATGTTGATCTGGTGTACTTTCTTTTGGTGGCATTTATTTATTTATTTATTTTTGTGGTACTGGGGATTAAACCCAGGGGCATTCTACCTCTGAGTTATAGCCCCAGCCATATTTTATTTTGAAATAGAATCACACTAAGTTGTGGAAGATGTCACTAAGTGACTTGGGCTATCTTTAAACCCATGATTTTCCTGTCTCAGCCTCCCAAATACCAGGATTACAAGCGTGCACCACCATCCCTGGCTTTGGTGGCATTTAATAAGACTTTTTTTCCCCCTCTTTGGACTATGTACAGTATTCTTTATTTGGCATTTTCTGTTCTGTTTGTTGCCATTAATCAAGTGTCCTGAACAGATATGCAGATATGATTTCTTTTCTTTTTTTTTTTTATGGTACTTAGGAATCAATCTAGGAGCATTCTACCTCTGAGCTACACCTCCAGCCCTATTTTATTTTATTTTCAAACAGGGTCCCCTAGATTGATGAGAGTCTCACTACTTGCTGACGCTCTCAAACCTGTGATCCTGTTTCAGCTTCCCAAGTACTGGATTTTTAGGTATGCGCCACCATGAAGCAGATGATTTTTTTTTTTTTTGTGGTACTGGGGATTGAACCCAGAGGCATTCTATCTCTGAGCTATAATCCCCTTCCTATTTTATCTTTTATTTTTATTTTATTTTATTTATTTATTTTGTGTGTGTGTCTGTGTGTCTCTGTGTGTGTGTCACTGAGGATCAAAGTCAGGGGCATTATACTCCTGAGCTACACTCCCAGCCTGATTTTATTTCTTATTTGGAAACAGGGTCTCACTAAGTTGCAGAAGGTCTCGCTAAATTGCTAAGCTGTCTTCGAACCTGTGATCCTCCTGTCTCAGCCTCCCAAGTACCAAGTACTGGGATTACAGGCATGCACCACTATGTCTGGCTAGCAGATATGATTTCTAAAGGAAGTTTAAGCCGGGTGTGGTGGCCCACTTGCAATCCCAGTACTTGGGTGGCTGAGACAGGAAGATTGCAGGTTTATGACCAGCTTCAAATACTTAGTGAGGCCCTCTGCAATTTAGTGAGATCCTTTTTCAAAATAAAAAATAAAATAGGGCTGAGGGTGTAGCTCGAAGGTAGAATGCCCCTGGGTTCAATCCCTAGTGCCACACACACACACACACACACACACACACACAAACAAACAAAAACTAGTGGTAATTCTCGAGTTTGCATCAGTATCCCCTGGAGAGGCATGTTAAAACACAGATTTAAGGGGCCTTGCCCAGGTTTCTAACTCAGTAAGACAGAGGTGAATCACGAGAATTATGTTTCTAGTAAGTTCCCAGATGATACTGATGCTGCTGGTCCAGGGACCTTACTTTAAGAATATCTGATCTAAGGAGGTCTAACTCTTTAGTTTTATAGATAATGAAACTGAATCCCTGAGAACTGAGATGATTTTGCAGCCTTATGACTTCTAATGTACTATTTTTCTAC
Organism: Graphiurus murinus; assembly: GCA_004027655.1. NCBI lineage: Eukaryota > Metazoa > Chordata > Mammalia > Rodentia > Gliridae > Graphiurus > Graphiurus murinus. The sequence goes on along the minus strand of PVLC010032929.1, from coordinate 13,475 downwards.
TAACAGTAGTTTTCTATCTTCCTTTCTTTCCCTGTCTTAAGTAAACATTTTCTATGTTTAGAATTTTAAGATTAGATTCTAATATTTGCTTTTTCTCTCTTTATAGGATATTATTAGTACTGAATTCATCCATAAACTTGAAGCCCTGCTACAGAGAGCATATCGTCTCCAAGAAGAGTTTGAAGCTACACTTGGAGGATCTGATCCTAATTCCCTTGCTAATGATACTGGTAAGATGGATATTTCATATGGCTTTTATGAAATATATGATATTCTTCTTTCATATGATTAATCATTTTCTGAAGTATTTTCCATAATAATAAACCAGATATGTTCTATAAATAGCCAAGAGAAATGTTCCAACGTATTTTTAAAATTTTAGTTTTAGTTTTCAAATCATTTTGATGCCCCAAAGATACAAATTCAAGTAGTTATCACAGATAGGAGTATGACATTATTTTAAAACATATATTCTAGCCAGGCGTGGTGGTGTATGCTTGTAATCCCAGTACTAGGGAGGCTGAGACCGGAGGATCTGGGTTCATGGCCAGCCTCAGCTATTTAGTGAGGCTCTCGAAACTTAGTGAGACCCTGTTTCAAACTAAAGAATAAAAAATAGGTCTGGGGATATAGCTTGGAGGTAGAATGCCCCTGGGTTCAGTCCCCAGTACTGCAAAAAAACCCAAAGCAAAAATATATATTCTAAGTGAAAAAAATAAAACCCAACGTGTTGGAGGAGATAAAATGAAACAATTATATAAAAATGGGAGAGAGAAACATGTCGTTTGTGGCACATATTTAAGACATGTGTATATGCTGGGTGTGGCATGCCTTGTAATCACAGTACTTGGGGAGGCTGAGACTGGAGGATCTGGGTTTGTGGCCAGCCTCAGCTACTTAGGGAGGCCCTCCGAAACTTAGCAAGACCCTGTTTCAAAAGAAAAAGTATAAAAAATAGGACCAGGGGAGGTAGAATGCCCCTAGGTTCCACCCCCAGTACCACACACACACATACACACACAAATTAAAAGTAATAAAAGGCTGGAGGTGTACCTCTGAGGTAGAATGTCTCTGAGTTAAATTCCCAGTACCAAACCAAAAACAAAAGGGGGGGGGGAGGGAGAAGAAGGAGAAGAAGAAGAAGAGAAAATCTATTCTCTGTTTTATTTTTATATTTTTGTGGAACTGGGGATTGAACCCAGGGGCATTCTACCTCTGAGCTCCACCCCTAGCCCTATTTTTTATTCTTTATTTTGAAACAGGGTCTTGCTAAGTGTGGAAAGCCTCACTAAGTAGCTGAGTCTGGCCTCGAACTTGCGATCCATCTGTCTTAGCCTCCCAAGTACTGTGAACCTGCCATCCTCCTGTCTTAGCCTCCCAAGTACTGGGATTACAGGTGTGCACCACCACACCTGGCTAATCTCTGTTTTAAAAAATAGCAGATCTGCCGGGCGTGGTGGCGCACGTTTCGGGAGGCTGAGACGGGAGGATCCATGTTCGAGGCCAGCTTCAGCTACCTAGTGAGGCACTTCGCAACTTAGTGAGAACTGGTTTCAAAATAAAGAACAAAAAATAGGGCTGGGGTATAGTTCGGAGGTAGCATGCCCCTGAGTTCAATCTCCAGTACCAGAAAAAAAAAAAAAATACCAGATCTACAAAACTTTTGAGTTGTTTCTGTTGTGAATGATTTGGGTTACTCTAGACAGATGAAGTTAATGAAGATTTTATTTTATTTTATTTTACAGTACTGGAGATTGAACTTAGTGGCATTCTACCTCTGAGCTACACCCCCAACCCTATTTTTTTCTTTATTTTGAAACAGGGTCTTATTAAGTTGTGGAGGGCCTCACTAAGTAGCTGAGGCTGGACCTGAACCTGTGATCCTCCTGTCTCAGCCTCCCAAGTACTGGGATTACAGGCATGCGCCACCATGCCTGGCTCCCAGTCCTTTTTAAATTTTTTTGTTTTGAAACAGGGTCTCACTAGGTTGCTGAGGCTGGATGCAAATCTGCAATCCTCTTGTCTCAACCTTCCAAGTACTGGGATTATAGGTGTATGCCACCATGCTCTGATAATTATTTTTAAAATGAAAACCTTTTTGGTTTAATTTTTAATTTTGAAACAGAATCTCGCTGAGTTGCTGAGGGTTTTACTATAGTTGCTGAGGCTGGCCTTAAACCTACAATTCTCCTGTTTCAGCCTCCCAAGTACTGGTATTACAAGCGTGTGCCACCACATCAGGCTTGTGTTTTATTTTTTGAGGGTGGTACTGGGGATCCAGCCCACGGTCTTGCACATGGTAGGGAACTGCTCTTTCACTGAGATATACCTCCAAACCCTACATTTTTTTGTGTGTTTTAAAAGCATACTTGCCAAGTATGGTGGTGCATTCCTGTAATCCCAGTACTTGTGAGGCTAAAATAGGAGGATCACAGGTTCAAGGACAGTCTCAGCAATTTAGCAAGCCTCTGTTTCAAGATAAAATGTAAAATAGGTCTGGGGGTGTAACTTGGAGGTAATGCCCCTGAGTTCAGCCTCCAGTACACACACACACACACACACACACACACACACACACACACACACAACAGGTTTTTTTTTTTTTTTTTGCGGTACTGGGGATTGAACTCAGGGGCATTCTACCTTCGAGCTACACCCCCAGCCCTATTTTTTATTCTTTATTTTGAAACCAAGTCTCACTAAGTTGCAGAGTGCCTCACTAGGTAGCTGAGGCTGGCCGCGGACCCGGATCCTCCGGTCTCAGCCTCCCGAATGCTGGGATTACAAGCGTGCGCCACCACGCCCGGCTACACACAACAGGTTTTTAACTCTCAGCAACCTAGCAAGATCCTGTTTCAAAATAAAAAATAAAATAGGGATGGGGATGTAGCACAGAGGTAGAATGCTTCTGAGTTCAATCCCCAGCACCACAAAAACAAAAGTAGATTTTACTATTATAACTTATTGTGCATTAAAATATGCTTGAAAAAATATAGTACAATAGTTGTGTTTCTTTTGTTCCTATTAAGAAAATGGTTTTGAATTAGGCAAGATTTGAATTAGGTTTTAAGGAAAGAATTCCTCCCATAATATGTAACCACTCCATATTCCATAATTTATTTTTTACCCTGTTCTGTGCTGGCATTTCCTTAACCATTCTGAATTAGTGAGTCTTTTTTTTTTTTTCCTGAGGTACTGGGGATTGAACTCAGGAGCATTCTACCTCTGAGCTACACCCCTAGCCCTATTTTTTATTCTTTATTTTGAAACAGGGTCTCACTAAGTTGCAGAGTGCCTCACTAGGTAGCTGAGGCTGGCCGCGAACCAAGATCCTCCAGTCTCAGCCTCCCAAATACTGGGATTACAAGGGTGCGCCACCACGCCCAGCTATTAGTGAGTCTTCATTACATGTATTTTTAAACTGTTATGCACCAAACTTGTGGCTTAATCAATAGTTAGTTTTATAACAAGAATTATAGAAAGACCATCATAAAAGAAATGAAGAGTTTAGTTAATTCTCTAATAATGAAAAAGTATTTCCCTCAGTCACTGGTGAGGGTGTGTTAAATGTGAGGTGTGGACATCACTAGAGGGCAGCACTTTTCATCTCCATCTCGGACACCTGTGACTCACAAATGTCATTCTGTGTTGCTTGTAGTTCTGCAGTTAAATTTAGGTCAGCACTTTTTTGGCACATTTTGTGGACACCTGCTACTGTAGCTCAGGGTGACAGAGAGCAGGAAGGTTCTGCACGGATGATTCAAATAGCATTAGTGTCAGTTTCCATTACTGTGTAAGTTCTTTTAGTTCATACCATCTAGAAATATCAGTTGTATTTGTTTATTTCAGAGGCTTAAGTTACAATTGTTAAATTATAATTTTACTGATTTTTTTGTGGTTCTGGGGATTGAATCCATGGACATTCTACCTCCAAACTACATGCCCAGCCCTATTTATTTATTTATTTATTTATTTATTTATTTATTTATTTATTTATTTATTGTGGCACTAGGGATTAAACCCAGAGGCATTCTACCTCTAAGCTATACCCTCAGCCCCACTTTATTCTTTTATTTGGAAATAGGGTTTCACTAGGTTGATGAGTCTCACTGTTTGCTGAGAGACTGTCTTCGAACCTGTGATTCTCCTGTCTCAGCCTCCCAAGTACTAGGATTGTAAGTGTGCCACCACACCTGGCTCTATTTTTATTTTGAAAGAGGGTCTCTCTTGGTTGAAAGAGGGTCTCACTACCTGCTGAGGTTGTCCTTGAATCTGCGATCCTCCTGTTTCAGCCTTCCAAGTACTGAGATTACAAGCATACGCCACAAAGTCTGGCTTGATTTTTTTTTTTTTTTCCTATCTCTGAGCTACACCGCCAGCCCTATTTTTAATTCTTTATTTTGAAACAGGGTCTCACTAAGTTGTGGAGGTCCTTACTAAGTAGCTGAAGCTGGCCGCAAACCCACGATCCTCCTGTCTCAGCCTAAGCATGCACTACTAAGCCTGCCTCTGTATTAATTTTTATTATTGTAATTTTTGAAGGTTCAATCAAGACCTTCCACTATAATTTTATTTGTTTATTTATTTTTTTGTGGTACTTGGGATTGAACCCAGGGACATTCCACCTCTGAGCTACACCCCTAGGCCTATTTTTTAAATTTTTATTTTGAAACAGGGTTTCACTAAGTTGCAGAGGGTCCTGCTAAATCCTGAGGCTGATCTCAAACCTGTGACCCTCCTGTCCAGCCTCCCAAGTACTAGGATTACAGGTGTGTGCCACCACGCCTTGCCCCCTTTTGTTTTTAAATTTTGAAACAGGGTCTTCCTAAAATTACTGCTTATGACCTCAAACCTGTGATCCTCCTATCTCAGCCTCCTAGGTACTGGGATTACAGGCAGGCTCATGGCCATAAGTTATTTTATAATGATACTATTGGATCATATTCTCCGGACAACATTCATTTTTTCCCCTGGGAATTAATTTGATTTCCCTTACATAGCAGCAATAGTATATATTTGCATTTATTGAAACAAGATGTTTAAACCATGTTTAAAGTTATTAATTTGGGAAAGTAAAAAAAAATGATGTTCTTAAATCTGCTTCTTTTTGTTTGTTAGAAACAAGCATCATCTGAAGGATTAGCAAAAGTGGTTATTCTAGATGTAGCTAAGATTGTTGGCTTTCTTGATCCCTGATCTTGCTGTGCACAGAAGAAAAATAAAAATGATAATGGATACACTTCCCTCTTGCTAGTACACTGCTATTTAGTCAATTTTGTTAATTCTCTCTTCATAATACAGCTCTCATTCCCTCTCTTTTCTCTGCACCCTTGTTTTTATTTGTTTTTGGTTCTAGGGATTGAACCCAGGAGCACTGTACCTCTGAGTTACACCCCCAGCCTTTTTCTCATTTTTTATTTTGAAGCAGGGTCTCATTAAATTACTGAGGCTGGTTGTGCACTCGTGATCCTCCTGTCTCAGCCTCCCAAGTACTGGGATTATGGGAGTGCGCCACCACTCCCGGCTCACCCTCATTCTATTCTGTGTGAGTCAAATGGTCTACCCCAGCCCCTCCTACACTGTTTCCACTTTTCTCTGGTGTCACTTTCTTGGTGTATAGCTCCTATTTTGTCACTCTCAGGTTCTCAGGCCACTCGTCTAATTTTATTCTTTTAACTGCTTCAACAATAACTCTAGCCAAATTGAACAAAGTCTCTCTCAAAGCTGAAAATCTTCACTAGGATTTTAGTTGTATAATCAACTTGCTAAGTTATGGGTGCTGGCCTCGAACCCGAGATTCTCCTGTCTCAGCTTCCCAAGTAGAATTGTAGGCGTGCCCTACCACACCCTGCTCACTGTGTTCTATTTTTTAAGACTTGCCTTGTCTATTCTTAGCCTGTGCTTTTCCATGTGAATTTTAGGAGTTTGTCAAGTTTCATGAAACATTCTCTTGGGATTTGGTTATTACATTGCATTTATAGCTCAACTGTGAAAGAATATATATTTTCATAATATTAATCTTTCTAACTAGGAACAAGATAGGGTTCTTTATTTAGATTATTCATAGATTGCCAAAGTTGGTGATACTGCCCAGAGGAGGGATGCTGGAATGATCCAGGGGGGCTGTAGTTACCTCTGATGAAATTTGGGACATCTAAAAAAAATAAGGGGGCCGTGGAAGTGCTCAGGGTGGCACTGAGTAACTTTTTTATTTTTTTCTAAAAAGGGGGCTGTAAGTCAGTAACTTTGGGAATCTATGATTTATGTCTTTGATATGGTTTATAAATTGTGTGTGTGTGTGTGTGTGTGTGTGTGTGTGTGTGTGTGGTACTGGGGATTGAAGCCAGGGGCTTTCTACCTCCGAATTATACCCCTAGCCCTATATTTTTTTAAAACAGGGTCTCATTAGGTTGATGAGAGTCTCATGACATGCTGAGGCTGTCCTCAAACCTGTGATCCTCCTATCATAGCTTCCCAAGTACTGGGATTATAGGCATGTACCACCATGCCGGCTTTTATAATTTTTTTATAAAGGTTTTATATATATACATTTTCCTAGGTCTCTTTTAGTTTCATTTTCTTTTGGGGGGGTGTGGCAGTACTGAGCATTGAACCCAGGGTTGCTCTACCACTGAGCTATACCCCAGCCCTTTGTTGTTGTTGTTGTTTTTGTACTAGGGATTGAACCCCAGGAGCATTCTACCTCTGAGCTACACTCCCAGACTCCCTTTTTTTATGATACTGGGGATTGGACCCAGACACATTCTCCCTCTGAGCTATACCTGCAGCCCTATTTTTATCTATGTGTGTGTGTGTGTGTGTGTGTGTGTGTGTGTGTGTGTATGTGTATGTATGTACTGGGGATTGAACCCAGAGGCATTCTACTTACAGCTACACCCTTGCCCCAATTTTATGTCTTATTTGGAAACAGGGTCTCACTAGGTTGATGAGAGTCTCACTACTTGCTGAGTCTCAGCCTCCCAGGTACTGGGATTATAAGCATGTGCCACCATGCCCTGCTTATTTTTCATTTTGAAACAGGCTCTCACTAAGTTGCAGAGGGCCTCACAAGGTTCCTGAGGCTGTTCACAAACCTGCAATTCTCCCATCTCAGCCTCTGAAGTACTGGGATTACAGGCATGTGCCCCTGCAGTTGGCTCCTCCAGCCCTCTTTATTTTTTACTTTGAAACAGAAACAAGTTGCTGAGGGTTTTGCTAAGTTGCTGAGGCTGGCCTCAAACCTGTGATCCTCCTGTCTCAGCCTCCCAAGTACTGGGATTACAGGCATGCAGCACCATGCCTGGTTTATTTATTTTTGTGTGTGTGGTACTGGAGATTGAACCCTGAGGCATTCTACCTCTGAGTTACACCCCCAGCCCTATTTTATTTTTATATTTTGAAACAGGGTTTCACAAAGTTGCTGAGCTTGGCTGCAAACCTGCAAAACTCCTGTCTCAGCTTCCCAAGTACTGGGATTAGAAGCATGTGCCACCACATCTGACTCTTAGAGCCTTTTTGACCTCTGAGGAGAGCTATGTAAAAAGGAAGATTATAAGTTAGCTGGCCCACTACACAGAAACACAGACTGTAGCTCTAGGGCTGTACCCTTCCAGTAAGGTAAATGAGTGTGAATGACAGAGATACATGACAACTGCTAAGGCAAGTAAAATTTGAAAATAATTTTGTAAGCATTTATTTAACTGTTTTCTGTGAACCTTATGTGTGATGAAATTCAGATAAAATAACACTAGAATCCTCATGTTCAGGTATGATTAGCCAATTAAACACAACCCTTTACAAACTACCTATAATCCCAGTACTTGGGAGGATGACAGGAAGATTGTAGGTTTGAGGCCAGTGCGCACTAATTTTTTTTTTTGTGTGTGTGTGTGGTACTGGAGATGGAACCTGGGGGCATTCTACCTCCAAGCTACAGCCCCAGCCCTATTTTTTATTCTTTATTTTGAAACGGGGTCTCACTAAGTTGTGGAGTGCCATGAACCCAGATCCTCTGGTCTCAGCCCCCTAAATGCTGGGATTATAAGTGTGCTCCACTATGCCTGGCTTCAGTGTGCACTAATTTAGCAATACCCAGTTTCAAAAGAAAAAATAAAAAGGGTTGGGTGTGTAGCTAAAAGGAACCCCCTCCCCCGGGTTTAATCCCCAGTACCACACACACACACACACACACACACACACACACAAAGACTCACCCTTGTGAAGCAAGGAGAAAGCAATTCAGGTTAGTATATTCTTCGATATTGAGCTGCTTTTTAAGTCTCAGTGCCCAAGCCCCTTCCACAGAGCAGAAGATTCTTTAACTTTTCCTCCGCACCTCTATTTTTTCCCACACTTTCCAAATCAAAGTAGTCTAAGAGCCTAAGATAAGAATTTAAAAATAAACAGATCCTGTTTGAGACATGTCAGCTAATTCACTGGTTATCTGCTGCTATTCTTTGTTGAAATTATCTGAAGATCTGTGGAACTCATTTGAAGACCCAAATATGAGTATTAAGTAAGAAGAAGAAATGTGTAGCAGTGTTTATCTATATGATTGTATTATTTTTCCTTAATAAATAAGTAAATTTATAAGCATTGAAAAGTGACTACAAATGGGTGGTAGATTCACCAATGTTTATTAGTTTAATTGAAATACACATCTGTGCTATGTGTATGCTTTTTATCTATCAAGTATATAATGTAGGTATATATTTATATCTTATTCAAATGCAGAAATATATGTTATTTGAATTATTTTAGTAGAAATTAGACTTTAGTTGCTTATAACAGCTAATGTTGAGATTGGTAGAATATGGGATTAAAACCTAATGCCAAGGAATAATTTATACTAGGAGACTTCTATTATTGTCATATGTATGTGGAGCATGCGTTATGTGTCTGTTATGTAGGGTATGTGTTATTACATGCTCTTAGTTAATTTCAGTAAGGATACATACAGCAATTAAGTTGCTGAGGGTTGTTTTCTTTTTCTTTTTTTTTTTGGTCGATGCTGGGAATTGAACCCAGGGCCTCATGCACGTTAGACAAAGTTCTTTACTGCTAAACTATAGTCATAGTCCCAAGATTGTTCTTTACTCATTTTGCTTAGACTATTGGGTAGGACCAAATTGCTGAATTTAATACCAGTTTAAAAATAAACCTGATTAACAACAGATGGAGCTTGCTCAGAGTTTCTTAGGAGATATTATTTAGTTGATATGGTTTATATTTATGAGGTTCAAGCTTATTAATCTATACTTTAGTTCATTTCTTTCTAAAATTAATTTGGCTTCATATTTTATGTGCTTATGTTTTTTGTAAAAAGGAGTATGTATTGGCAATAGCAGTATACTAGCAGGCAACTCTGAAGCCATAAGTATGATAAATGTTGTTCTTTTGGCTGAAGCAAAGGACTTTGAGATTCTTTTATACTGATGTGTAGGAACAAATTTAGACCTTAGAAACAAACTGGGAATTTTTATAGCTTACAAGCATTGCTTTGCATGTTTCAGATATTAGGCCTGTTAATAATGTATTTTTTAACAGAATGAACTCATAGAATTACGGGTCTAGGATACTTATTAAACGACATTTAAATGGGTACTGGGGATTGAACCAGGGGCATTCTACCTCTGAGCTATACCCTCAGCCCTTTTTTAAAAATGCTTTATTTTGAAACAAGGTCTCACTAAGTTGTGGAGGACCTAAGTAGCTGAGGCTGACCGCCAACCTGCGATCCTCCTGTCTCAGCCTCCCAAGCACTAGGATTATAAGCATGCGCCACCACACCTGGCTTCAAACATTTAATTTCTTAGTATATGTCAGACATGGTATAAATCCCTGGAGAGACAAAAACGAAAATCTCACCCCTGCTTGAGATTTTCATTTTTGAGGCAATGAGAGTCTAATATTTAATGGACACTAAAAAATTGTATAGCACAGTGGAGTAAGCTCAGAAGGTGTTTATAAGGTGCTGTGGAAACACTGAAGAAGAGATATGATTATTTATGGGGATACTCAATGGACAGCTTCACAGAGGAGTGACCCTTGAAGATAGATGGTCAGCCCACCAGGAAGACAGTTGAGAAAAGGGCATTGCAAACATAGGGACAACATGGACTAGGGTGCAGAATGGAGCCTGTTCAAGCAACCACAAATAATTTGAGGTGTTGTGGGAACATAATACCTATAGGAGAGGGATAAGAGATGAATCTAAGAAAGTGGGCAGGAGATAAATCATGAAGGTCAGCCAGGTGTGGTGGTGCATGTCTGTAATCCCAGTACTTGGGAGGCTGAGATGGAGGACCACAAGTTCACAGCTAATCTCAGCAACTTAGTGAGACCCTTTTTCAAAGTAAAATATAAAATAGGGCTGGGGGCATAGCTTGGACGTAGAATACTCCTGAGTTCAATCCCCAGTACAAGAAAGAAAGAAAAGAGAAGGTCTGAGGTATAGCTTAGAGGTAGAATGCCCCTGGGTTCAACCTCCAGTACCATAAATAAATAAATAAATAAATAAATAAATAAATAAATAAATATTAAAAATAAAATCATAGCCAGGTGTGGTGTCACACGCTTGTAATCCCAGTACTTGGGAAGCTGAGACAGGAGGATCACAGGTTCTGGGCCAGGATCAGCAACTTAGTGAGGCCCTCTACAACTTAGTGAGGCCCTGCTTCAAAAACAAAGAATAAAATGGGGCTGAGGATACAGCTCAGAGGTAGAATGCCCCTGTATTCTATCCCCTGTACCACAAAAAAAGAAAAAAGAAAGAAAAAGAAAATAAATAAATAAAATAATTAAGGTCCTTACTTACTTTGTATCATTAGGCAGCAGGGAGCCACTGAAGATTGTAAGAAGTTAAAATTAAATTTATGTGTTTGAAGGAGATTCTGGAAAGGTGGCCAGTACAGTTTGAAGATTTTACCCATCTTTCTTGTTGTTCCTTTTCACATAGTATTTCTTGTAGTCAGTGAGATATTCTCTAAGGGAAAATTAGAGATTTTTTCCAGCCTAGTACTGACTGCACAAATTCTCTGGCAGAGAATAGAAAAGCTATAAAGTGGGACCTCCTGACCACTAGAGAGATGTTATTCTTTTCTGGTAGGAAGCCAGACTGAACATTTAGAAATAGTGAATCAACTTGGCTGCAGGAGAAAATACAGCAACCTATCATCTTGTGTCCAGTGTCAGCCCAAAGTTGGTGCTCTGAGACCAGCCCTCTTCCTTTCCTGCAGAATCACTGTGGTAGGAAGACGAGCTCCTTGAGGGTTTATTTTTAGGGAGTGATATGACAGGCTTAAGTCATATACTAAGGTCTCTAAATATACAGAGTGCAAATTGCACAACATGAGATATTTGACTTAGTAATTTCCATCATAATCTTAATTTCAAAGGGCATAATAATGCCCCCAAAAGAAGCCTACTTGCTGTTATTTATGCAAGATAGGTTCATAAAAGGCAGCAGTAAAAGCTGGGCATGTTGGCACATGCCTGTAATACCAATACTTGGGAGGCTGAGACAGGAGGATCACAGGTTCCAAGCCAGCCTCAGCAATTTAGGGAGACCCTCTTTCAAAATAAAAAATAAGCCAGGTGTGGTGGCAGATGCTTTGTCATCCCCGTACTAGGGAGGCTGAGACCAGAGTTCACGGTCAGCCTCAGCCACTTAGTGAGGCCCTCCACAACTTAGTGAGACCCTATTTCAAAATAAAGAAAAAAGGGCTGGGGTGTAGCTTGGAGGTAGAATGCCCCTGGGTTCAATCTGCAGTTTTGGAAAATAATAAATAAATAAATAAATAAATAAATAAATAAATAAATAAATAAATAAATGAGGCTGGGGTATAGTTTAGAGGTAGAATGCCTCTGGATTTAATCTCCAGTACCACAAATAAATAAATAAAAAATAAGATGGCCATGGTGGTGCACACCTATAATCCTAGTACTTGGGAGGCTGAGGCAGGAGGATCACAGGTTCCAGGCCCACCGCAGCAATTTAGCAAGACCCTTAGCAACTTAGCGAGACCCTGTTTCAAAATTTAAAAAAAAAGGGCTGAATGTGTAGCTTGGAGATAGAATGCCCCCTGTGTTCAACCCCTAGTAACGAACAAAACAGAACAAAACGAAACAATAAACAGCAGTACAATGAAAATTGATAGGTCCCAGGAACAAGTAGAACTCCTGACACTTGCCTTTGCCTCTTTTGTATTGAAGTTACATTTCACAGCTTGGATTTCTATGCCTAGGACTTGAATAAGCCATACAAGGCCTTTCTGTAATTTAGAAAAAGGCCCATGTAGGCCCCTTGGGAAGGGTACCTTTGTGCTAAGAAAAAAGTTTACCTCCCTCAAGGAAGAAGCAGGCCTAGAATTTGGACTAGATTTCTGCCCCTGCTTCTCCCCTTGGCCAGGGATCTTTGAGTAGTATATAGATTGACCAGTTATACCTACTGGTCCTATTAAAGTCTCTGTAACTGCAGACTTAATTACTTCTTGTTCAGTCATTTCTTTCTTCTCCTAAAAAGGAAAAATAAATGAGTAGAAAATGCTATTACTCATCTAAAACGTGAGTGGCCCCCTTTCCTTTTCCTCCTGTCACTCAGTTCACATCGGCAGCTATATTTCCCAGTTAGGAATCACAGTTGTTAACATTGGCCAATCATGGTACCTTAAGGTTTTGGTAAATAGGGAAAGCCAGAGATAACCAGGGGAATCTCCTTTTAAGGCAGTGTCATAGTGACAGGCGTTTTTTTTGTTTTTTACATGTGTTGACATTTCACGTAGATGAAACTGTGTAAGTCATAACACATCGAGAACTGATCAGTTTTCTTTTGTCCCAGTGGGACTCATAATTACTCTGCAGTATTGAGGCACATCAAGGGGGGGAAAAATAAATAAAAACAAGAAAACATTTCATAACTGAAGTTCTTTCATTTACTGAAATTGTTGCTTTTGATATTTTTATTCAACTTTGTTCTTTCAAACTATGCTCTAGCATTTAAAAAAATCAGAAAAAAATTAGTCACAATGTGGATGGGCAGATTGTCATACAAAATACACAGAGAACAGCAGTAGTTTTCTAGACTCTTGATTATTTAAACAAATTAGAGCAGACTGTCGGCGAAGTACTTCTTGGCAGCAGGAGCTTGTCTATTTTTATTAAAACTGTACAAAAGACAAGATTCCAAATCATATTTAAGCTGCTAAAAATCATCAAGGGAATAGCTGCTGACATAGAAGTCAGATGACATTGAGACATCTGGCAGGCTTCCTCTGCTTGCTAGGGTTACAAAATCTACAGCGGACAGCCCGGGTTTTAAAAGAAGAGTGGCATGTTTGGAATCTCCACTAGAGCTTCTGAGGTTAAAATAGACTGGTGCCTTCTAAGTGGCAGAAAATAGAATGTGCCTAGGGATGGCAAAAGTGAGACACAGAAAACACAACTGGATTGGTTGAAGAAATAGACCCAGGCCTGAC
>PVLC010032928.1:0-17884 GCA_004027655.1 Graphiurus murinus | reverse complement strand
ATACAAGACAAAAACAGCTCCCTCCACACAGATGGGAGGGGTCTCTGAAAGGGAGTAACCACCAAAGCTCTTTGTTAGATGGGCTTTTAAACCTTATTGAGAGTCCCCATCTGCTCCGTTATGATTGGTCAGAATTGGGTCTTGGGGAACCAATGTCTTTTGCCCAATTTCAATCCCTAATTTGAATTATTACCTTTTGAGCTGGTGGGCTTTGATCTCCTGACACCCACTGCTCTCCCACCTCCCCTTATCCTTGTTTACAGAAGTTGTCCTCAGAATGTAGTCCACAGAATGTGATAGAGATGGCCTCTTTTAACCCTTTCTGTTCCTTGGTCCTCTGCCCTGACTCACAGGGATAATCTCTCCATAACCCTTCTGACCCTAAGCTATGCCTGGATGGAAGACAGTTATTGAAAACATTCTAGCCTTTTTGGCTGTTGTGAATTAGAATCTAGTACAAATTTCAACATGGTAAATTTATTTAACAATTATATTCACTGCTACACTCTTAGCCACACAGTTACTACATTCTGGAAAGCACACAGAAGACAAGATAACTTTAAAATAATGCTTGGAAACAAGGTAGAAAATTTTCCTTTTGTCTTCTTTAGTTGTTATTTGATTGTCAACACTGTAAGGTCCTTCTGTGTTCAGAAAGGTCTATAAACCTTTTACAGATGTCGCTGCTCATACTCCAGCAGGTGAGAACATATGTACATTTAAAAAATATTTTTCTCTCACTCATATAGACTTTTAGTCTAGAAGAGAGAAAAGGGTACTGAATGAGGGGTCCCCGAGAAGATATTTGAACCTACATATGTCATTTACATATTTGTCTACTAGAAGCTTTTGCCTCATCTCTCCTAATTCTGACTTTGAGTTCACAGGGTGCATTTAACTCAATTTCTTCAAGATCCCTTACCAAGAGTTGTCTGGTCCTTGCCCACGTGCCCTTGAGTGAGAGCCAGCTGGTCTTAGTGTCCTTTACAATCATCTCAGAGCCTTGACATACACACCTGTGGGTCAAACCGCTGCTACCAGAAAGATGGGTAATCACACTACAGTGAGCACATTCCTCCTGTGGGGATTTTCCAGTTTCTCAGAACTGAAGAACCTCCTCTTTTTGGCGATTTTCTGCTTCCATGTCACAATCCTTCTTGCAAATGCATCCATCATGGTGGCCATCAAGCTCAGTTGCAATCTCCACACCCCCATGTCTCCCAATATTATTTTATTGGGGTCTATCTGAGACATAATGTTCAGAAGAGTTTGTTTTATAAAAGTGAGTGTGCTCACATTTGGGACATAAATATTTACTATTATTATATCCTCTTGTTAGATTTTTCCTTTTATTAATAAGAAGTGATCTGCTTTGTCTCTTCTGATAAGTTTTGGCTTAAAGTCTACTTTGTCAGATATGAGAGTTGCTATTCCTGTATTTTTCAGTCTCCTTTTGCATGGAAAATATTTTTTCCATCCTTTTATCTTTAGTGTATGAATATTTTTGCCTATAAGGTAAGTTTCTTGCAAGCAGCGTATGATTGGATTATGCTCTTTAATCCACGTTGCCGGTCTTTGTCTTTAATTGGGGAGTTTAGACCCCAATGTTATAATTGAGAGATGATTTATGTTTCCTGTCATTTTGAGTTATATTTTCTGTTTGATATAGTGTTATATGTCTTCCGCTTAGTTGTCCATCTAGTACAATTCACCCATTCTCTGGTTCTGGTATTTCTTTCTTTTTTCTTCTTTATGCTTAATTTTCTATGTATTTTCTCTAGTGCCAGCTTTATGAATTCTTTTGGTTTCTGCTTATTCTGGAAGATTTTTATTTCTCCACCAAATTTTAAAGATATCTTTGCTAGATATAGCAGCCTTAGTTGGAAGTTGTCTTCTTTTAGGGTCTGGAGTCCCTCTTGACTTTCATGATTTGGGTTCAATAGTCCAGAATGATTCTTATTGTTTTGCCTCTGAATGTCAGCATTCTTTTGTTCTGGATGGAGTTAAGATTCTTTCTTTGACCTCTTTGTTAGCCATATTGATGATTATGTGGTATAGAGAACTTTTCTTTTATCTATTGAATTAGAGTTCTGAATGTCTCCTGTATGTGGATGTCTAACTTATTTTCTATGTTTGAGTAATTCTCTGATATTAATTTCTCTAAAGATATTTCTAATGCCCTTGGTTTGTGATTCTAGACTTTCTTTGATGTCTATTATCTCTAAGTTAGGTCCTGCTGAACTTGGACCCTGCAACCACAAATTCTGGAGGCCAGAAGTGCTCAGTTTTTCTCATGATTGTAACCAGTGGAGAAGCAGTGGTGTCCCTGGAGTATTAAATCTCAGTCAGCTGGGACACAAACTTGGAATGTTTTAATCTGTAGCCCTGTTGACTTTGGGCCCAGAGAACATGGAGGTCTTCAGCCAATAAGAGATAAATTCTATGAGGCAAATGTAATCCCCACAAAGGGCTTATTGTAAAGGGACAATAAATTGACATATGATATCCATACAAAGAGAAAAAGGATGCCAAGGCAATAGAAACAAACCTAAGATTTCTGGGAAAATGTAAATGAAGACTAGTGATGAAATAATAAACTCCCATAATTCAGCAACAATGGATGTCATCAATATGAAGCTGCAGAAAATGTCAGTAGTGGAATTTTGAATTTAATTGTCAATGTGATAATATAATGTTATAAATGAAATTGGAATGAACCTACCATATGATCCAGCAATACCACCTCTGGGTATCTACCCAAAAAAATGCAAACCAAACCATCAGACCGATGCATGTATATCTATATTTATAGCTGCACAATTCACAATTGCCAAACTATGGAACCAGCCAAAATGTCCATTGACAGACGAATGGATTACAAAACTATGGGGCATGTACACAATGGAATTTTACTCAGAAATAAAAAAGAACAAAATTATGTTATTTGCAGGGAAATGAATGCAACTGGAAAACATTATGTTAAGTGAGATTAGTCAGTCACAAAGAGTAAAAAAGTATATGTTCTCCTTAATATGCAGATGCTAGGGAGAAGATGGGGCATAAGAGGGACTCCAGATGAAAAAGGAGAAACCCTAGATAAGCAAAGAATTTGACTTAACTGAAGGTGATGGACATGATGTACTTTCACAAATATATCAAAGTTAATCAATAAACTGAGCCTGAGAAGGAGGGAGGGAGAGGGAGTGGGGTAGGAATTGGGGAAGGGGTTAAATGAGAAATGTGTACATATATGCCTTTATCAGCTTGTACATAACAAAGATGTATGATTTCAATGCACCAATTAATAAAAAAATGAAATTGGAGAAAATGTGTATGATATGGAAGAATATATTAATAAAGAAATCGAGACCCTAAATAAGAACCAAAATAGGCCCTAAGTGAAATGAAAGAGACAATAAGTGAAATAAAGACCTTAATATAAACCACCTCTGGTAGACCAGACCACATAGAAAATAGACCACACAGTCAACAATATAGAGAAGACAGTACAACAATATTACCAAAACATTCAGTAAATATAGGATAACATAAAATGACAATTTACAGATAATAGGCATTGAAGGTCTAGAAGCACAAAGTATTAGAACCTTCTTTAGGGAAATAATAGAGAATTTCCCAAACATGAAAAATGTGAAGGACATAATGAACAGAGACATCTAGAATCCCAGTAAGACAGGATCAAAGAAGAACTTATCCACACAACATAATAATCAAAATCATAAGCATAGAGGTCAAGTATAAAATCTTACTTGTATCAAGAGCAAAAGGGTAGGTTACATTCTGGAAAAAGACAATAAGAATTACTCTGGTCTTCTCAAATGATGAAAACCATGAGGGCCTGGTATGATAAATTCCAAACTCTGAAAGAAAATAACTTCCAAACCAAGACACTGCTATATCCAGCAGAGATATCTTTCAAAATTGAGGAAGAAATAACAACCTTCTAATACAAGCAGAAAATAAAAGGATTTGTGACTATCAAGCTGGCAATATAGAAAACACTTAAAGAAAGAAAACAAAGAAATAAACACCAGAACCAGAGAAAGGATAAATTATACCAGATGAGCAACTAAGTGAAGGAGAAATAACACTATACCAAACAAAAAATAAAATTCAAAATGTCAGAAAATAAAATCATCCCTCATAATAACATTGAATGTGATAGATCTAAACACCCTGATTAAAAGGCATAGACTGGCAACGTGGATTCAAGACCATAATCTAACCATATGCTATCTGAAAAAACTCATTAGAGGTAAAAATATTCATAGGCTAAATGTGATAGGATGGAAAAAGTCATTTCATGTAAATGAAGAACAAAAATAAGTAACTCTCAAATTTGACTATTACAGATAGATATATAGTGTCTCCAGAAGAGCTCATAAATTGTTGTTCAGAGTTGATGGAATTGAGTCATGAGGGTTGTAGTTTCACCAGTAGATATGAGTTCATTGTAATGGTAACCTGGGCTGTTGGGGTGTGGCTGGAGGAGGTGGGTCCCTGAGGGTAAGTCCTTTGGGATTGTGCTTGCCAGAAAAATCCTTGCTTCCTGGCTCTCTTTGAATCTAGGCACCACAATGTGAGAGTGGAGTTTTATACACCCACTCTCTCTTTCTCCTTCCTAACACCACACCCTCAAATCCAGATCCTGGCCTCATATGGACTGAACAAAGAATCTCAAAAAAACCATGATCCAACAAACCTTTCTTTCTCTAAGTTGTATAGTCAGTCATTTGGGATTATAGCAGGGAGAATGTTGACTAAGACAGACATTGACACCAGGGGTGGGGGTCATTGATATATCTAAGTCTGATCATGTGATTTATGAATCTTTGGAACTGGTTGTGAGAGGAAGTTGGAAGGGCCAGAATGTGACTAGAACTGTGGATAATAGAGACTGTGCTAAAGAGATTTTGGGGGGCAAAGAGGACTCCATAGGACAATGGAGTAGATACCACATGTGTTATATTTTGGCAAAGAATTTACTGCA
This sequence comes from Graphiurus murinus, assembly GCA_004027655.1. NCBI lineage: Eukaryota > Metazoa > Chordata > Mammalia > Rodentia > Gliridae > Graphiurus > Graphiurus murinus. The sequence goes on along the minus strand of PVLC010032928.1, from coordinate 12,873 downwards.
TTTTGCTGGTTTCCTAAAATGTTTGTGAAGCTTAACTTAAAGATGATAGACTAATTAAACTGGTGAAGGAAATCTCAAAACAAGAAAGTATCCAAAACTGCCTTATGAACATTGATGTTTGTGTTCAGCAAATTTTCCACTGAATTCTAGGAGCAGAAAGCAAAGCAGAGAGACTTTATTGATTTGCAGTTTGCCCAGAAAGGCATGTGTAAAGGTGGATGCAAGAAAGATAGTGCTATGAAAGGAAGTAAGATGGCTGAAGGGAGGTCGAATACTTTGAGTAGAAACTAAGAAAGGAATTTATTTAGGGAAATTGAAGATTCACATAAAAAATAAAGGAATGAGGTCAGGGCAGTTTGTAATCACAAAAACAGGGGCAGGCATTTTGAAGCAAGGCACTCAGATTCCTTCCATAAGGCAATGATAGTGGCAGGCCCAGTACTTCCCGTGATGGGAATTGGCTCAGCTAAGGTCATGATGGAGGTAGGTCAAGTTGTTCTGATTAAAAGGACCATGACTACGTTTCCTGTTTGTGATTGATTTGATCACTCACATAATACTGGCTTAGCTGGAAAAAGGGGGTCATGGAAGCTTTCCCCCAATTTAAAGAAAGGCCTAGGTAGCCAGGCAATGTGTTTTAGGGTTAGATCCCCTGAAAACAGGCCCAAATGGGGCAATTTGTGAAGCTGTAAGGGTGAAGCCAAGGTTGCAAGGAAAAAAGCACAATTTAGAAATGATAGAAACATGGATTGACCGTGATGAAAGGTTGCAAGCTGGGATCCTCAGAGCCAGACAGGAAGAATGAGTATGAGTATGAGTATGCTGCCCATTGTAATAAACCAGGTCACAGGGGCAGGGCTTCCAAGGTACCTTGGAGAGAACATCTCACCACCATTTTCCCCAGATGTCAAAAATGGAGCTGCAGTGTTAGATGCTTATCCTGCTTGATTTTGTTATTGTTTTGGTTCCATTACTTCTTTTTCTGGTTCTATTTCTACTTTCTGGAATGCAAATATTTACTCTGTGACATTATATATTGGAAGCATCTAACTTGGTTTTATCTTCTTTCATAGGGGCTCACAGTCAAGAGTTCACTTTGAGTCTCAGAGGAGACTTTGGACTTTCTAGAAGTCTTTTGAATGATGCTGCAACTGTCCAGACTGTGAGAACTCTTGGATATGGACTGAATGTATTTGGCACTCTGAAATGGACATGAGCTCTCCAGGGGCCAGAGGAGAAATGCTATAGTTAGGTGTAAACTCTCCCCTGAAGAGTTAATAAATTGGTGTTCAGAGTTGCTGTAATTGAGTCATGAGGGTAGTAATGTCATAAGTAGGTAAATCTATAGGAATATATTGTAATGAATGTATTTGGGTGGTAACTTAGGCTGGTGGGGTATGGCTGAGAAGGTAGGTCCCTGGGGGCATGGCTTTAGGGATTGCACTTGTGTCTTTTAACCCATGTGTTTACTGTCTCTTTCTGCTTCTGGCCTCCATGATGTGAGATTAGAACTTTGTGAGATCTCTCTGCTTCCTGCCACCATGACCTGAGTTCCAGACCATAGCTTCACATAGGCTAAACCTGGAATCTTTGAAATAAGTAAGCATGCCTTCCTCTAAGTTGTGTGGTCAGTTGTTTTGGATTATAGCAGTGAGAACATTGACTAATACACTGACAAAGCTGACTTTAAACTGAAACTTATGAGGAGAGACAAAGCAGGTAATTTTTTACTGATAAAAAAGAAACAATCCAAAAAGAAGATATAATGATAGTAAACATGTATGCCCCAAATGTGGGCACACCCACTTTTATAAAACAAACTCTTTAGGTCTTAGGACTCAGTAGACCCCAATACAATAATACTGGGATATTTCAACATACCTGTCACACCACTAGATTGATCTTCCAGACAAAAGATCAGTAAGGGCTCTTCAGATCTAAGAACACTATAAATCAAATGTACCTAATAGATATATGCAGAATACCCCAACCAACACCAGATGAATACATATTTTTCTAAGCCATTCAAGGAAACTTTTCCAATATAGACCATATTTTGGGCCACAAAGCAAGTACCAGCAAGTTAAAAAATGTAGTATGATTCCTTATATATTTCCAGATCATAATGGAATGAAAGTAAAAATCAATAACAGGAATACTCAAAGGAATTACATAAATACATGGAGATAGAATGATATATTTTTGAATGAGGACTGAATCATAGAAGAAATAAAGTGAGAAATTAAAAAAAATTCCTAGAATTGAACAAAAATAGGGACACAATGTACCAAAACCTTTTGGAACCTTTAAAGGCAGTTTTAAGAGGAAAATTTATAGCACTGAGTACCCACATAAGAAAAATAGAAAATCACCAGATAACCTAATGACACACCTCAATACTCTCAATAAACAGGAACACACTAATCTCAAACTAGTAAATTGCAGGAAATAATTACTATTAGACCAGAAATCAATGAAATAGAAAACAACAAGAAACAATACAAGAGATCAACAAAATAAACAGCTAGGTCTCTTAAAAGATAAATAAGATTGGCAAATCTTAGTCAACCTAACCAAATGAATGAGAGAACTGACTAAAATTACTAAAATAAGAAATGAAAAAGGAGATATAACCACAAAAAATGAGGGAAATCCAGAGGATCCTCAGCTTTTTTGAAAATTTATACACCAATAAATGGGAAAATATAGATGAAATTTACAGATGTCTAAACACATAAAACCTACCTAAATTGATCCAAGAGGTTATTGAAAACCTTATCCAATCAATAGCAAGCAAAAAGATAGAAACAGATAAATTGTATAAAATCTTTATAGGAGAATTAAACTGAATATGTCTCAAAGTATTCCATGAAAAAGAAAGAGGTGGAATTCTTCCAAACTCCTTCAATGAAGCTAGTATCACCTTAAAGACAAAATGAAGATAGTTATTTCAGTGGAGAGAAGTGGATACATTTTATAGGCATTTGGAGGTAAAAGCAACCAGATTGGTCACTGGTAAACAAGTGGGAGGAAATTATTATCCTGAGCCAAGCACAGTGGCCCATTCCTATAATCCCAGTACTTGGGAGGCTGAGATAGGAGAATCAAAGTTTCAAGTCTCAGCAGTTTAGCAAAATTAAAAAAAAACAAAACAAAAAGAAATGTGATGTAGCTCAAAGATAAAATTTCCCTGGAACCAAACAAATAAACCAAAAAAAAAAAGAAAGAAAACAAAAACGAAAACAAAAAAACCCAGAACAAATGTTGAATAAAAGAAGCTAATGTTACTATTTTATATTTGCAGTTTAGTATTCTTGCACTTGAAATTTCAAAGTAAATAGAACCAATATTTAACTATGAAATGATTTATTATATTATATATTACTAATAATTATCAAATAAAAGTGCACCAGTACCTCAATAAAAGGAAAGAAAAATCACTTGAGAATTGATTGAATCCTTGAAGATTAGTTGTGTTTGTGTGAGATGAACTGCTCGATATTTACTTGAGAATGTGATAATGATTCCTGGTGGTTTTGAATTCACATTGGAATTTCTAAGATCTTCAGAGATTTGTCCCCAAAGGTAAACAATAATAAAGCATAGCCTTATTACTGTATAATAACAATGACTTTAAATTTACTACAGTAAAATAAATGTACTCTTTTTTCAAGAGATAAATTTGGCTTTTGTGAGTAACCTGGTTTACAGATTTTTACTTGCTGAGAAGTCTTTATCCTTTAAAGTTATATTTGTATTCATAAGCCATAGTTGAGAAACAAGGTAGATATAATCGACCAGTGAGTTACCAAATAACTATAGCTGAATTAACTTAATCTTCCAAAACCTGTTACTGTGAATAATCAGTATATTATCAGGCATAATTTAGTTTTTCAATATATTTCACTTATCTTCCCATAAAACAAAACCAATAGTTTACTTGTCTTTGACGGTATTTAAACTTATCATTCTGCCATAATTCTTAAAAATTTAGTATCTTTGAAATGCTTTGGGTATTTATTGCTAGCAAATACCTTATAGAAAGACTTACTTTGTTTATTGGTTGAGTGCTCTAACATCAGAGGCACTAAATGCTTTGGACAAAGACAAGGATATAAAGTAAAAAATCTTGGGAGATTAGAGGCAACCTGGCCATTGCTGGATGATTCTGAGTAAGCTTCTTAACATTGTAGGCTGAAGCTATATTTAGCTCTATAGTATATTAAAAATAATACTATTTCATTCTGTGGTACTACAACTGGGAAATATTACATTAGGAAATGATTTAATGGATTTGAATAAATTTTAATAATCTGTTCTAATTATTAATAATATGTTTGCATAGTGATTAGATTGATATTTCAAATGACTTAATAAACACTAGTTTAAATGAAAACATTGAGAATATTTACTAAACTTACAGCATATAACTTCATTTATAACTTTAATTTTAATTCCTTTCTATTTTTTCCTCGTTTTATCAGGAAAACTGTGTTTCCTGTTTTAAAAATGTTCTTAGAAATTGTCCTGTTAAACTGATAGGTACTGGAAACTATGTGACCAATAAGGTACCTCTCAGATATTAGCTGTTAGAAAACTGAAAGGCTGACCCATTACCCCCCCCATTTAAATGTGTACTTAGCTTCATTGCCACTATTATCTAACTCATTGTAACTATTATTTCACTTATAGCATAGTAGCTACTACAGGAATTGGCTGAGTTCAATCAGCCTGGGGTTCTCATCCTCATTCTAATACTTCCTATGTTATCTCAGGTAAGTTATGTACCATTTTCAAACTCAGTTTCCCCATCTATAAAATGGAAATAGTGTAATATTTCTTCTCATTATATTATAATAATATTCTTCTTATTAAAGTGGAAATAACGAGATATTTCTTATTCTTCATATTATTTCATGGAAATTAAAATAGAACTATATGTAAAATGTTTACAAATTTAGTAAGCATTGAATAAATATTTTATAAACATTATATTTATAAATATTATAATTACTCAAGTCATTAGATACTCCTAGTTTATACACTTTAATCCTTTTTTATACTTCCTTTTTCTTTTTATTTTTCTAAGTCTCATTTTTAAAAACTTATTGGTGCATTGTAATCATCCACCTCGATGAGGTTCAGGGTGGCAGAGGCATACATGCACACATCACTCATTAGTTCTCCACCAATTCCCACCCCACTCCCTCCTACCTGTGCTCAGCATAGTGACTGGCTTTGATAAGTTGTGTATGTGCATTATGTCCATTGAGATGGTTCCTACTTCTCCCCTTCCATTTTCCACAGTTAGGTTACCTTCTTCACTCATCTAAGGTTTCTCCTTCTTTGTCTGGAGTCCCTTCTATGTCCCATTTTCTCCCTAGCTTCTGCATATTAGGGAGAATGTCTGACATTTCATTTTTGGTACACAATGGAATTTTACTTAGCCATAGGCAGAACTAAATTATGTAATTTGCAGGGAAATGGATGGTGTTGGAGAACATTATGCTAAATAAGATTAGTCAGTCACTAAGTCTCATATTTTAAAATCTTTAGTTTTAAAGCTACTTAGGAATATTTTATTATATATACATAGCATGGATATACACATACGCACACTGTGCATATATATGTTATTTGAAGCAAAATTTGTGATGTTTCTGTTAAAACAATTTTTAAAATATAGAAAGACTCTCTGCACATAAATATATAAGCTCTGGAACTCTAAAGTAAAAAAAAAAATAGTCCACATTTTGCTTGAATAATATGTTTGCTTAAAATAGCCCCCATATATGTATTGATGAAAATGAAACCATCACATTTATAAATTCTTTCATATAATGCTCTCATCACAGGTTCATTTTTCAGCAACAACATTGTCTCATGGACTCCCTGGTGGATAGGAATCACACTACAGTAAAAGGATTCATTTTATTGGGCTTAACAGATGACCCAGTCCTTCGAGTCATCCTCTTCGTGATCATCCTATGCATCTACCTGGTGACAGTTTCTGGCAATATCAGCACCATCATACTTATCAGAATCTCTTCTCAGCTCCATCATCCCATGTACTTTTTCCTGAGCCACTTAGCTTTTGCCGATATAGGCTATTCATCCTCTGTTACACCAAATATGCTTGTAAACTTCCTGGTGGAGAGAAATACCATCTCCTACCTTGGCTGTGCCATCCAGCTGGGTTCAGTTGTTTTCTTTGGGACAGTCGAGTGCTTCCTTCTGGCTGCCATGGCGTATGATCGCTTTGTGGCAATCTCCAGCCCTCTGCTCTACTCAGCCAAAATGTCCACGCGTGTCTATCTTTGGTTACTTGTAGTGGCTTACGTGGGTGGTTTCCTTAATACTTTATCCTTTACCTTTTCTTTCTTTTCCTTAATTTTCTGTGGATCAAATCGAGTTAATCATTTCTTCTGTGATTTTACTCCTTTGGTCGAACTCTCCTGTTCTGATGTCAGTGTCCCTGCAGTCGTCCCCTCCTTTACTGCTGGTTCCGTAATTGTGGTCACAGTGTTTGTCATCACTGTCTCCTACGTCTATATCCTCATCACCATCCTGAAGATGCGCTCCACCGAGGGGCGCCACAAGGCCTTCTCCACCTGTACCTCCCACCTCACTGCGGTCACCCTGTTCTTCGGAACCATCACATTTATTTATGTGATGCCCAAGTCCAGCTACTCCACAGACCAGAACAAGGTGGTGTCTGTGTTCTATATGGTGGTGATCCCCATGTTGAACCCCCTCATCTACAGTCTCAGGAACAAGGAGATTAAGGGGGCCCTGAAGAGAGAGCTTGGTAGGAAAATATTTTCTTAGTGATATCTGTTAATTTGTCAGTCAACATAGTAATGATATCCTACAGATATAATAATAAAATGAAACTGAGTACCTATGGTTGAAATATGTCCAGTGTGGAGCTTTTCAGTAAACATAGGGGTTCACTTTTCAAATATCATCCGAGGCTCATAGTGAGTTACCTTTAATAAACCTTAGTCAAATTTATGATTGAGAACACAATTAACTCACATTAACAAAATTGGCTGAAAATCCTTTTAATGTTGTATTCATATTTTTTTGAAAGTTGTTCTCTGCCAGAAGTTAAAGTCATTATCCTTTGCTATAGTTTGGATCTTAAGTGTTCTTGAAAGATCCATGTAGTAAAGCTTTGGTGTCTAGCATGGTGCTATTGAGAAGTGCTGAAAAGTTTCAAAGGTGGAGACTAGTGGAGATCTTTACTTCGTTGGGGCATGTCCTCAAAGGGCATATTGGGCCATAGCTTGTTCTTATTCTTCTCTTTTGGTTACTCACCATGAGGTGAGCAGTTTTGCTCTGCCACACATTTTGCCCTGATGTGCCACTACAGTACTAAAGCAACAGAGCCAACAGATGATGAACTAAAATCTCCAAGACTGTGAGCCAAAATAAACTTTTTCTCTTGATAAGTTAATAACCCCAGCTATTTTTTATTGTAACAGAAATTTGACTAATACGTGCTTCAATCTTTAGGTTACATCCATTTGGAAATCAACTTATTCTGAGATAAGGCTGATAAGTAGAGTTATGACCAAGAACATAATAAGGGAATCAACAAAGTGCAACCAGACAGTAGAATTGTTGGAAACATTCATCTTGTAAAAAGGGGGATGAGCTTTGTGGACCCACATAATTCTGGTCTATGATCCTGACCTCTGGCATAGGCCTAACTATGAAGTCCCCAGAGAAGAACAGGATGAGCCTAACTAGTCTGTGTCAAAATGGGTAAGTTCCTTGGCTGGGAAGAGCAATATTTCTGAGCTCCTAGAGACTGAGTAACACAAAAATCAACAGTAATTTCCAGAAAAATAATTCAACTGGTCCTGTGACAGTGACACTCACAAGAGACAACTCTTAGAGTGGCTTCATGGTCAGACTTACATCCTGCTCAGGATGTTCAAGCCAACGTGGCTGTTACCCCCTTGAAACTGTGACTTCTCCCTGGAGAGATTTAATCAGCTTTCATACGTTCAGAACTATCACATTTATTTCCCTCTCCTCTCTCCTCTTTACTGTTAAAAAACAAATTCTGTCTGTGAGTTATTCAGCTTACTAGAAGTTGTCAAAAGAACTGTAAGAATAATAGATCCCAATATTTACCCTTAAGACTTGTAAAAGAAAGTGAGGTATTAAAATGAATATTAAGTATTTCGAAATTACTTGGCTTATTGTCTGCTGCCTCAATGGAATGTGGGTGCTTAGATGTCTCAGAAGAGCTTCGTAAAATGTTTTATTGAGGGGTGTGAAAAGAGAGTTCTAAGACACTTAAATAAGGGACAAGCCTATGCATACAGAATTCCATAATTATCTTTTCTGCACTAAAATGGTCTCTAAGTCAAATAAATTATTTTTCTTTACTATCTTTCCCTTAGCTACAATGTTCCTTTTCCATTTGATTCAAAGGTTATTTTAATTGGAAAGTATTCTGACATAATCTTACTAGCCTCAATTAATGAGGCAAATTATTTGTTCTGAATGTTGGCTATGCTTCTGGGAAACCAAGAACTCTCTCCTTCATTTTCATTAAACAAGAGGAAAAGAATTCCAAAGGACACCATAGCATGTATATGTCCCTTTGGGGAGGGCCAGCCAGGCCTTAATGAGTCACCTGGTGGCATAAGTTATTTCTGTATAAAAATCTAACGACTTTTCTTTCAAAGGGGCAGGTGACAGTAGCTCTAGAGGATATGTCATGTTCTATTGAAGCCTTCTTTTCTATCCCTCCACATACACATAAACATCCTTTGCATCCTTGCTGCATGTTCTTTGACAAGTGGGTGCACTCAGTGGTTCACAATGTTGAGAATTTGTTCCCTGTTACCTATAAAAATAAATGGAAAACATCTGATTTATGAAGTATTGTTTGGAATTTAGAATGAATAGCTCTATTTCAAAAAGGTAAGTGCAAAATTAGTGGAGTTTCTAAAAGTGAATTTTCATTTGTTCAATGTGAAATTGAAAGCAAAAGAACTACATTCAGCAATTTTAGCTTTTGATCCTCATGAAACTGTGCCCTCATCAAAGCAAGCACTATACAATGGTCATTCTTGCTACACCTAGACTAGTCCTAGGACACTCCAGGCAATGCAGATTGCGGCAGCCAAAACCATTGCTAAACTTGAGCAGCTGAGAATATGTAATGAAAATCAGGAGAAACAGCCTCATCCTTAGGTTGGATAAGGCTCACAGTCCTAGGCCATTTATTCATCATCTACAGAGACCAATGCATTGAATTTTAGGATATTTGAGTGGTAGGAACCCCTGACCCAGGAGGAACAGCATGAGTGCCAGTGGAAATCTCTACTCTGTAGGTGTCCAGTGGAGAAGAAGGGAAGGGAAAAATCATATAGCACATCATGCATATGAATGGCAAAGCCCAGAACAAAGAAGGCACAGGAAACTGTGCTTTCTGTATTTTATTTTATCTTATTTTATTTTATTTTGTATTAATTTTGTGGAAATCCCCTGACATGTGAAAAGAAAAATTATACTCTATATTAAAAACAGTAATTGAAAATCTACCAATTCTTCATATTTATTTAAAACAAGTTACTAAACCCCTACATATGACCAAATACCTCCAGGTACATTACAGATATCATTTCTTTTAATCTCACAGCAAAGCTCACTACACAGATAATTATTCCCATTTTACAAGTGTAAAAACTGAGTGTCAAAGAGAGTCTCACATGCAAGTTAATACAGTTGGTCTATGAGAGGCCAGGATCTGAGTTGTCTGACTCCAGTTTCCATGACTCCATAGTCAGCACAGATGGACCCAGACAGTCACAGCGAAAACGGGGCTACCCCATGAAACTCTGCTTGAGTCTGAAGACAAAGGGCACAAATGCTTTTCAGTGTATGTCCTCTTTCATTAGACCAGAGTGTGCTCAGCATCTGACAAAGAGAATGTCAAGGGACTAAAAAGCATGCCACAGGTGGGATGACCAAAGGAACTATGGAGGCTGAATTTCCAACAAGGAAAGGCAGTAGAGGCATTATACCTGTATTTAAATATTTTAAATTTTTTATTGGTGCATTGTAATCATACATCTTGATGAAGTTCAGGGTGATAGAGGCATACAGTACATTTTGAGCCCTCTCCCAGTTCCCAGCCCTCTCCCTCTCTCTCCCCACATTCCTGTGCTCAACACATTGATTAGCTTTGATAAGTTTGTGTATGTACATCCATATTTTGATCTAGAAAGTGGATGACTGTTCCATTAAACTCATGGAGCCAATTGATAATATTGAAAATAGAGTTTAATAAGTGAGGTAACATCAAGGGCAGTAAAACTATCTGTCACTAGAGTAATAATTTCTTTTTCTTTTTCTTTTCTTGGTACTGGGGAATGAACTCAGGGGTGTTCTATCTCTGAGTTAGACCCCCAGCCCTATTTTATTTTATTCTTTTAATTTTGAAGTGAGTCCCACTAAGTTGTTGAGTGTCTTTCTAAGTTTCTGGGACCAGCCTTGAACTGTGATACTCCTGTCTCAGCCTCACAAATATGGGATATATTCTATTGATAATATTAAGTAAAATATCAAATATAGAATTGAATATACAATATGATTATGAATATATAGTATTAGTATATAGTATATATATATATCCTCCTCAAATTAATAAAAATGCATTGTGAGGTATTATTATAGTTAAGGATTTATAGGAGAGACTTTTCTTTAGTTGAGTTGCTACTAAATTGTATGCAAGACATTAAAAGAAAAATATATGCAAAAAAGGATTTGTAAATCTATAGACCTCATTTAAAATATTATTTATTTGAAGTTAATGGCAAGAAAAGATATGCATAAGTGAGATTTTCAGATACTGAGATAATTACTAATAAATATTTTTACTTTGTAATATCTAAAAGACGTGGTACACAATTATCTGAATTATTTAACCTTTTCATATTGATGAAATAACTTTCTTTTCTAATTTTCACTCAGTATTTATTGTGGCTGCTCTTTTTTGCGTCTTTCCTTATTAGTGATACTTATCATTAATTCTGCTTACTTAGGACTACTTCAAATGACAGGAACTTTAAAGTAGAAGAACATGGAGAAAGCACTAAAATCTTTACTCAAAATGTAGTCATGCACTCAACAAATTAATGAACAATAGGGAGCAATTTAATTTAGTATTTTCATTTTTGCCAATAGTTTGGAACTTCTTTTGTATTATTGCCTTAAGAAAAAATAGTAGGAATGAGATTACAGTTTAAATGTATCATAATTTGGCATGTTATCCTCCTGATGCTTGATGTTATTCATAGGATTTTTAGTTTGAATATGAAAGAGTTGCAAAGGGCTGAATGTCCAAAAGCAATGGTGATTAAATGAAGGCTTACTCATGGAGTGCATTATCAGGCAGCGCTCAAAATTATGTTTGTGAAGAATTATAATGTGATACATTTCTTATATTGAAATGTAAAGTAACAGTAAAATGTATTTCTAAATGTGCTAGAAAGCATATTAAAACAGGATGTGCTAAATGGACATTAAATTATGCTTTATATCTCTCCTTATTTCACTCTTAATGGCCTCCATAATAATCACCTAATTACTACTTGTAATCTCAATTACAATAAAAATACTTACAAGTAAAAGCCAACCAGCTACAACCATTAATCAACTACCATAACTGTAAAATCAGATATGCCTCTAGAAACTTTGTGAGTTAAACCAGTCACATCCAGAGGGGAAAAGTTTCTGGAAAGAAATACACCAAATTTATAACATGTGTGATAGTAGTTACATTAAAAAAATGTTTCTTTTGAACTTTCAAGTGTTTTACCATCAGCATTGTTATATAACATTGTCTGTTTTCTTTATGTAGCCTGGTTTTTTGGACAGGGAGCATAAATTATGTTCCTCCCTGGTTCTCCAGAGCTTAATCACTACACTAATCACTCAAGTATTCATCAAGGTTTTTTTTTTTTAGTACCCATTCATTGGGGATATTGGGGATTTGTAATACAAGGATAAAATACTTATTGTCAAGAATATGTACTAATTGGGAATAATGAAAGGTAAACAATAAGAAAACAGCCATAACCTAGTATACACAATGTCAATTTAGATTCTGCAAAAAGTGATATCTACAATACTAAGAAGGTTGTGAGATTCACTCTTGGGAGTCAGAGATGGCTTTGGAGAGATATGGACCTTTAAGGATGTGAAGAAGTCACCCAGGTTAATGACAGTGGGATGTGGGAGTCTTCCAAGCAGGAGAAAAGTGTAGCAAAGTAGAGAAAATAGAGTGCATAGGTGGTAACAGGGACTCTTAATAGCTCAGAAAAGTTGGGTCAGTGTTGAGTGGTAGGTGGAAACATCCTGAGAGACAAACAAGACACGAATGAGGTTGTGTTCCATCATGATGACTTGAGAAAGCATTGAAAGAACTAATAAGTAGCTTCAGTATCTTCTGTTTTCCACTAGTAAGAGATCACTATGGCACATTATTGTGAATCTTAAAGGAAATAATGAAAGGAAGGAGATAAATAAGTAATCAAAATAGAAAAATTGACCAGGACCTTGGGGACACTGGGAGTAAAAAAGTAAAGAAGAGGTGAAGCAATAAGAATAAAAACTAAAGTGTAGACAGAATCTATGGGATGGAATCTTATTAGATGTGGTACAATGAGAGGAAGAGGGCTAGGAAGACTCCCAAGTCACAAACAAGAGAGACTGGGTGGATGGTGGTGTCATTCCCCATTCTATCTTTCTATCAAAGATAGAAGGAGTGGCTGAAGAAAAGCTTGAATTTGGTATAGAGAAGATCGAGTGTGAGTTATCTGTGGGATTTCCAGTAGATTATTGAGA
>PVLC010032927.1:0-18103 GCA_004027655.1 Graphiurus murinus | reverse complement strand
GTACTGGGGATTGAACTCAGGGGCGTTCTACCTCCGAGCTATACCCCCAGCCCTATTTTTTATTCTTTATTTTGAAACCGAGTCTCACTAAGTTGCGGAGTGCCTCACTAGGTAGCTGAGGCTGGCCGCGAACCCGGATCCTCCGGTCTCAGCCTCCCGAATGCTGGGATTACAAGCGTGCGCCACCACGCCCGGCTTCATTCTTGTTTTTATAATACCCTGCATTCCAACAATTAAGGATGCACTGAGGTTAACCAATCTATTCTCTAAGCATGCATGAGCATCATAGGAGGTTAAATTTCCATCCGGAGTGAGCCTGACTACAACACTTAGAAGCTTTATGATACTGAGAGAGTTCCTTAAGTCTTCACTTGCTTGGTTTCCTCATTCCTCATAGCACTTATTTCCTATAGTAGGTGAGATAATTAAGTAAGGAAATGCATGTAAGGAACCTGGAACTGCATCTGGAACATAATAAGCCTCAATGGTTATGATTATTATTGATCTTATTTATTATTTAATTATACTAATTAATATTTTAGAGTGTGATGATTTGATACAAGTGTATAGTGTGTAATGATCACATCAGGGTACTTCCATCTGTCTTTAGCAGAAGCAACAGTCAATCTAATCTGTCATCCCAAAATACTGCATCAAGTGATTCATCTTCCGCATAACTAATTATTGTGGGCTGGAAACAAATTGAAAAGAATTAAATGGGAGTAATGCATGTAACCTGGCACAAGGTAAACGTGTTCTAAGAATATATTAAAAAAAAAGTGCCTGGCTAGAATATTATTCAGCAGGTATCAGCCATTACAAGTATTGCTAGCATTAATATTTAAATAAAGCATATATTTTCCTGATAATGGAGACAAAAGAGAAAAACAGAAATTATTTTTCTCTGAGCCCCTTCATAGGAAACATAATGAAGCTGGACTATTTTGGTGGGTTGCCAGCATTGGCAATGAGCAAAGTCCTGCCAGGGACACTTTGAAACCTTTGCAACAGTCATTTCAGTACCTGGAATGTATCCAAAGAGAACAATTCTAATGAAGAAAAAATTATACAAATCATAGACATAGTCTTTTTTCCCATATTTATAGATAACACATATAAAGGTACAATTCAGAAGGAAACACAAAATAGTACAGTAGCATTATAGATGCATTTTTAAATTGCATTTCCTCTTTATGGTTTTAAATGAACAATTTATCTCCACGGTATTTAGTTCCTGTGTTAGAATCTACCCAGTTCATTTGTGACTTTAAAACAGGTCATTCAATTTGCCTGTACATCACTTAGAACTGACAGTCTTAAGATGTTACCAGAGGATTACATATGATAATGTTTGCTTAGAGTGCATACACCTTGTATTATGTATACATTACATAAACCTCTTTCCCAGAGGTCATTATGTTTTCTGCCACCCACCTCCTAATGTATAGCTCTCAAGTCTCTTCATATTTATCAATTTACAATCACACCTGCAACATCTAGTCAAGAATTTCTGACAGATCTGGCATATTGCCCTGTATATAGTTGTCTGATATAGGTTTTAAAACAGAAGAACTTCCTTTTTCCCCTGGAAAAAAATTGCAGCACAAATGAGCCTAGAAATCCTCATCCCCATCCAACAGGAGTATTTTGATTCATTGCACTTCAGGAGAGGGGCAAAAGGAGAGGAGGAGTCCCAGAACATAAATTCTCCTTTGTTCTCACCTGCAAAGCTGTCTTCCCATGCAGGATCTGTAGAGGTCTCTAGGAAAAGATGAGAGTCAGCAGACCATTTCAGAACATGAAATGTACCCTCTGAGTAAACCAATTTGAAAAGTGTCTTGGTCTGTTTTCCCAGAACTGCTGAGCTGAAGTTCTTAGTAGCACACATGCACCAAGGTCTGCAGTGGACTTCTGAGAGCTGAGTATGAGGTCAAGCCCCTCCCTCTGGGTCCCATGATCAGGGAGGTGGTTCTATACCTGCCAAATAGGTTAGCTCTGAGCATTCTGAGGCTCTTTTATAGAAGGCTGAACTTCTTTCTGCTCCCACTGCTGAGTAGCCACTACTCAGCAACTCTGTGCTGTAAAACCAATTTGCCAACGGCTAGGAGGCAGGTGAGTCTCTGTACACATTAGTCCTTTTCTTCTCTCCCCCTTCACAAGTACCTGAAGCAAAAACAAGAGCTGGCTGTAGTTCAGATTAGATGTTTAGAATCAGTTATTTTCCCAACCACTAGTTTAAAATGACCACCTATTTAGAAACACAAACTTGGTAAGGATCCTATACTTTTTTTTTTTTTTTTTTGCGGTACTAGGGATTGAACTCAGGGGCATTCTACCTCCGAGCTACACCCCCAGCCCTATTTTTTATTCTTTATTTTGAGACCGAGTCTCACTAAGTTGCGGAGTGCCTCACTAGGTAGCTGAGGCTGGCCGCGAACCCGGATCCTCCAGTCTCAGCCTCCCGAATGCTAGGATTACAAGCGTGCGCCACCACGCCCGGCCGATCCTATACTTTTGAATGACTTCAGTAAACTTTATTCAGGATAAACAGAAAAAAAATCACACCCAGACCCATCATCATTAAACTACCTAAAACTGATTTGTTGATAAAATCTTAAGAGAATCAGAGAAAAATTCTCATTACATAGATAAATAATAATACAGATAATAGCTGACATTCAGAAGCTGTAGAATAAGGTACAGAAGACAATAGGATGACATTTTTTAAGTGCTAGAAGAAAAACAACCTTCAACCTAAAATTTCATTTAAAATAAGGTATCTTTTAACTGGAAGCAAAATGAGAACATTTTCAGATGAATAAAGCAGCGTTGCCCCACAAAGATGAAAGACAGCAGAACAAAAGAAAATGTCACGTGGTGGAATGTTAGACCTACATTTAGGAAGGGAAAGTGTTCAAATAGAGTTTAATGTGTTTTCTTTCTTTTCTTAAGTTTTAAACAATTGACTGCTTAATGCAACGATAATTATTTTCTTGAAGAGTTCTAGCAAATGTAGAAGTAAGTGACTTAACAATAGCACCAGAGAGCAAACAGAATTGTGTTGTTAGGTTCTTATATGTGGCTTCTCATTAATTAAAAAAAAAAAGTGTGGGGACTTCCAGGAAGATAGCATCAGAGTGAAACACCTCTCATCAGGCGCTGTAAGCTCAATTCAAATCTGCCATAAAAGCAGCTTCTTGACAGAAGAAAAAAAGCAACAAAAAAGTGAACAAAGCAACGAAAACAAACTCTACATGATATAAAATCACACATAGATCCCAGTACATGAATAATAGGAGACTTCAATACTCCTCTCACATCACTAGACTGATCTTCTAAAAAAAAGGTCGCTTTGGACCTAAATAATACCACAAACCAAATGGACCTATTAGACACATACAGAATATTTCACCCAACTACAGCTAAATTCATATTTTTCTCAGCAGTGCATGGAACCTTCTCCAAAATAGACCACATTCTGGGCCACAAAGAGAGCACTGGCAAATTAAAAAAAAATGTAGCATAATTCCCTGCATCTTTTCAGACCACAGTGGAATGAAACTAGAAATCAACTCTAAGAAGACCCAGAGTAACCGTGTAAACACATGGAGACTGAACACCATACTGCTGAACAAGGAATGGGTTATGGAAGAAGTAAGGGGAGAAATTTAAAAATTCCTAGAAACCAATGAAAACAGAAACACAACATATCAAAACCTCTGGGACACTCTGAAGGCAGTACTAAGAGGAAAATTTGTAGCACTGAGTGCCCATATAAGAAGAACAGAAAACCACCAAATAAATAAGCTAATAACACAGCTCAAAGCAATTGAAAAACAAGAACAGTCCAACCCCAAAGCTAGTAGAAGACAGGAAATCATGAAAATCAGAGCAGAAATTAATTAAGTACAGAATAAAAAATACAGAAAATCAACAAAACCAAAAGCTGGTTTCTTGAAAAAATAAACAAGATAGATAAACCATTAGCCAACCTAACCAAAAGAAAGAGAGAATCAACCCAAATTACCATAATAAGAGATGAAAAAATTAATATTACCACCAACAGTGTGGAAATACAGAGGATCATCAGAAACTATTTTGAAAAACTATACTCCAAAAAAATGGAAAATCCAGAAGAAATTGACAAATTTCTAGACACATATAACCTTCCTAAATTGAGTCAAGATGATATCGAAAACTTAAATCATCCAAAAATAATCAAAGAGATAGAAACACCAATAAAGAGTTTACCATCAAACAAAAGCCCAGGGCCAGATGGTTTTCCAAGTGAATTTTATAAAACATTTATAGAAGAGCTAATCTGAATACTCCTCAAACTATTTCATGAAATACAAAGAAATGGAACCATCCCAAACACATTCTATGAAGCCAACATCACATTAATACCAATGCCAAATAAAGACAGCTCAAGAAAAGAAAACTATAGGCCTAGATCATTGATGAACTTAGATGCAAAACTGCTAAACAAAATACTAGCAATGCACATCAAAACCACATCAAGAAAATTATACACCATGACCAAGTCGGGTTCATCCCAGGGATGCAAGGCTGGTTCAACATACGAAAAACAATCCAAGTAATTCACCAAATAAACAGAATCAAAGACAAAAATCACGTGATCATCTCAATTGATGTTGAAAAAGCATTTGACAAGATTCAACACCCATTCATGCTAAAAGTTCTGCACAGAATCAGAATAGAAGGAACATACCTCAAAATCATAGAGGCAATATACAATAGGCCCATAGCCAATATCATATTAAATGAAGAAAACTGCAAGAGTTCCCACTAAAAACAGGAACAAGACAAGGATATCCATTATCACCTCTTCTGTTCATCATAGTACTTGAGACTCTAGCCAGAGCAATAAAGCAAGAGAAGGAAATCAAAGGGGTAAAAATAGGTAAAGAAGAACTAAAACTATCCCTTTTTGCAGATGACATGATACTATAATTAGAAGACCCAACAAAGTCAGCCAAAAAACTTATAGAACTGATCGACAAATTCAGCAAAGTGTCTGGATACAAAATCAATCTTAAAAAATCAGAAGCTTTCCTGTATGCCAACCATAAGTCCACCGAAAAAGAAATCCAGAAAATAATTCCACTCACAATAGCACCCCCAAAAATAAAATACTTAGGGATAAACCTAACCAAAGAGGTAAAAGACCTCTATAAGGAAAACTACAAAAAGTTGAAAAAAGAAATTGATGAAGACCTTAGAAGATGGAAAGATCTTCCATGCTCTTGGATAGGTAGAATAAATATCATCAAAATGGTCATCCTCCCAAAAGTGATCTACAGATTCAATGCAATACCCATTAAATTACCAAGGTCACTCCTCACAGACATAGAAAAATCAGTCCTTAAATTTATTTGGAACAGTAAAAAGCCCAAAACAGCCAGCATAGTTCTTAGCAGCAAGAACCATGCAGGAGGCATCACAATACCTGACTTCAAACTCTACTACAAAGCCACAGTAATTAAAACAGCATGGTATTGGCACAAAAACAGACACATAGACCAATGGAGCAAAATAGAAGATTCTGAAACAAAACCACATGCTTTTTTTACAAAGGAGCCAAACATACACTGGAAAAAAAGAAAGCCTCTTCAACAAATGGTGTTGGCAAAACTGGTTAACCATATGCAGGAAAATGGAAATAAACCCCACTTTCTCACCCTGCACAAGAGTCAACTCAAGGTGGATCAAAGACCTGGAAGTCAGGCCAGAGACCTTGCAGCTACTTGAAGAGGGCATAGGTCCAACACTTCAACACATAGGCACAGGTAAAAACTTTCTCAACAAGACCCCAAAAGCACAAGCAACTCAAAGGAAGATCAATACATGGGATTGCATTAAACTGAAGAGCTTCTGTGCAGCAAAGGAAACTATAAAGAACCTCAACAGAGAGCCCACGGAGTGGGAGAAAATTTTTGCCAGCTACTCTTCTGATAGAGGACTAATATCTAGGATATACAGAGAACTCAAGAAACTCACAGCTACGAAAACAAATAACCCAATCAAAAAATGGGAAAAGGATCTAAACAGACACTTCACAAAAGAAGAAATACAAATGGTCAATAAATGTATGAGGAAATGTTCAACATCATTAGCAATCAGAGAGATGCAAATCAAAACTACCTTGAGATTTTACCTAACCCCAATTAGAATGACAATCATCAAAAACACAAACAACAACAGGCTGGCGAGGGTGTGGAGAGGTGGGAACCCTAATACATTGCTGGTGGGATTGCAAATTAGTGCAACCACTTTGGAAAACAATATGGGGGACCCTCAGATGAATGGGAATGAACCTACCATATTATTCAGCAATACCACTTCTAATATCTTCCCAAAGGAATGGAACCAAACTATCAGACAGATGCGTGTGTATCTATGTTTATAGCTGCACAATTCACAATTGCCAAACTATGGAACCAGCCAAGATGCCCATCAACAGATGAATGGATTACAAAACTATGGGATATGTACACAATGGAATTTTACTCAGCTGTAAAGAAGAACAAAATCATGTTATTTGCAGGGAAATAGATGGAACTGGAAAACATTATGTTAAGTGAGATTAATCAGTCACAAAAAGTAAAAAATCATATGCTCTCTCTTATATGTGGAAGCTAGGGAGAAAATGGGACATAAGAGGGACTCCAGATGAAGTCCAGAAGATGCTCACCTAAGGATTCTCCAGGAGAATCCTTAGGTGAGCAAAGAATTTGACTTAATGGAAGGTGATTGGCAGAGGGGGGACACCCTAATGAGCATGATGTATTTTCATGAGCATATCAAAGTCAGTCACTAAACTGAACTTGAGAAGGAGAGAGGAGGAGGGAGTGGGGTGGGAATTGGGGAAGGGTTAAATGAAAAATGTGTGCATATATGCCTTTACCAGCTTGTACCTAACAAAGATGTATGATTACAATGTGCCAATTAAAAGTAAATAAATAAATTTAAAATAAATAAATAAAAAGTGTGATAGGTTAAGAGTGCCTAATTGTAGCCAGGCATGGTGGCGCATGTTTGTAATCACAGTGCTGGGGAGGCTGAGACTGGAGGATCCGAGTTCATGGCCAGCCTCAGCTACTTAATGAGGCTCTCTGCAATTTAGTGAGACCCTATTTCAAAATAAAGAACAAAAAATGGGACTGGGGGTGTAGGTTGGATGTAGAAGACCTTGGGTTCAATCCCCAGTGCCGCAAAAAAAGAAGAAAGAATGCCTATTTGTAATGGTTTGATTCTACAATGTCCCACCAGACCCCACGAAAACAAAGCAACCATGTGAAGATGGGGCTTCGTTGCTGAGGGGGAGTCCCTGGGGGTGTGGCATTGGGGACTGAGCTTGTGTCTTTGAATCCCCTCTTTATTACTCTCTCTCTCTTTCTCTGCTTCTAGCCTCCATTATTTGAGAGCAGCACCCCCCCTCTGCCTCCTGCTGCCATACCTTGAGCTCTGCAAATGTAACTGGCCTAAAATGGACTGAACCCCTGAAATCTCCAGGGCTATGAACACATAAATTTCCTGCCCACTAAGTTTTGTGTTGGTCAGGTGTTTTAGATGACAGCAGTGAGAATACTGGCTGAAACAATATTGTAACTATGAAATTAACTATTAAAATCAGATATGAAGCCGGGCGTGGTGGCAAGCACTTGTAATCCCAGCATTCGGGAGGCTGAGACCGGAGGATCCAGGTTCGGGGCCAGCCTCAGCTACCTAGTGAGGCACTCAGCAACTTAGTGAGACCCAGTTTCAAAATAAAGAATAAAAAATAGGGCTAGGGGTATAGCTCGAAGGTAGAACGCCCCTGAGTTCTACCTTCGAGTACCGCAAAAAAAACAAAAACAAACAAACAAACAAACAAAAAAGATATGAAGAGGAGTGGATAACCAAAGCCAATATAGGAGATAGAAACAAAGAACAAATATAAAACAGATAGCAGAATGATATATCAAAACACAACCATAATAATAATGTTATTGCCTATAAAAAAGCTTAAACTTTCTTTTTTTCATTTATTTTTTTCCTATTTTTTTAAAATTTTTAATTGGTGCATTGTAATCATACATCTTTGTTAGGTACAAGCTGGTAAAGGTAAAGGCATACATGCACACATTTCTCATTTAACCCTTCCCCAATTCCCACCCCACTCCCTCCTTTTCAAGTTCAGTTTAGTGATTGACTTTGATGTGTTCATAAAAGTACATCATGCTCATTAGGGTGTCCCCCCCTCCCCCGATCACCTTACTTTAAGTGAAATTCTTTGTTCACCTAAGGATTCTCCTTCTTCATCTGGAGTCCCTCTTATGTTCCATTTTCTCCCTAGAAAAAAGCTTAAACTTTGTATTAATTATATTTAATGATTTTATCAACTCTGTAAAGGCTTTAAAAGGCCCAGTGGCTAATGATTCCACAGCCCTGGACCCCAGATTATGGATTTGGCAAAATCACCTTTCTTTGCACAATTTTGTAAGTGAAACATCCTTAGGGAAATTCTGATGAGGTGTCCAAGGCAAAGTTTGACCAATTGTCTCTGGTTGATTACTAGTCTAATGGAATTATAATTGTCAGTCCTCAGCACTGGATATAAGTTTTACTGGGCCTCAGCTTCCTTGCAGAGTCCTCATAACAGTCACTAGACACAAAACAATCAGGAATAAAACACTACCAAACACACAATCACAAATAAGACTTTGTACTGGCAGACCAAAAGCAAAAGTAAAGAGAACAACCAATTAATAAACAGGTTAATATTTGCCAAACACAGTACCCTTAAAACAATAGACCTAATTGTATTATACAAATATCTGTTTGCTTACAATCCTAAGATTAAAAAAAAATCAGCAATGCAAGTTCAAGTCATTTTTTCAAATAACTTACCTGGCAGTAGATCAAGAGAACACTAGGTTTGGGAATAAGGGCCCAGGAACATGCCTATTTGTCCAAGAGTCCATAAAGTCCTTGCGAGTAAGTCTTTGAATTGATCTCAGTGGTTTATCCATATTGTGGCAAAGAGCACAGTCTCCTAAGGTTGAATACTGTTCCCCTTGTGTGAAAGAAAAATTCTACATGATTTTCTTTTTAGTTGCATCAAGGAAAGAAGGAAGGAAACAAGTAAGGAAGGTAGGTTAATATTCAGAATGAAACAGTGGTTACCAGGAGCGGGGCAGGGTTGGGGATATGGGGAAATGTAGGTTAAAGGATACAAAATTGTGGATGTATAGAAGATATAAGTCTAGAGATTTGATATACAGCATGAGGAATATGTTAGTAACATGGCACTGTATTTGAGATGTTTGCTAAAAGTAGATTTTAAGTTCTTTTGCCACAAACACACATGTGCGCGTGAAGAATAACTGTGTGAGGTGACAGATACGTCAATTTGTTTGATTATAGTCACAACTTTATTATGCATAGCAAAACATCTCCTTGTACATCTTAAATATACACAATAAAAATAATGGCCTCAGTAGAAAATCTCATTATTGAAGGAGATTGTTGGAGGAAAAAATTGATTGCTCAATATCTGCAATATCTGAAACAAATAGCTGAATTTGCTGCTTACTATGTCAGGGAAAGCAGAAATGTTGAGGCTGTCTCTGAACAAAGGATACTACTGGTTTTATATAGGGTTCTAGTGACTATGGATTTCAGGGATTTATGGGCAAGAAGACAAGGCTTGCTTGAGTTATTTGACATTTAACTCCAAAAGTATGGTTTCAGGAAGGTATGTTTGTTTCTAATAGGTTGCCTTTCAGAAACACGTGTGTTGATAAAAGGTGATAAAACTGATCCTGAGGATTATTTGTTCATAATTTAGTATTATGACCAAAAAATAATCAGCTTTTGCCTTTCTTGAAAATAGGTGTTAGTAACCTATTTTACTTGCAAATAAAAACTCATGAAACCGAAAGTAGTTCGGCAAGGCAATTTCCTTCTGTTCAGAAGGATGCAAGCACACTGGGTGGGCAGTCCGCTTGCCTTTTATCTCCCAATGTGAAGGCCACTATGCCATTCATTACCCATTGGCAGGAGTATGGTTTTTACAACCTAATCTGGTTGGCTAGTTTTCACTGGGAAGATTTTATAAAAGGAGAAACACGAAACTAGTACATCCAGGAGTGGAACACAAAAGCAAGTAAACGAAAGTTACAAAATGAATACCTAAAGTACAGTTACAAAATGGAAGCCTGCCAGTTTTCATGTGATTTTGTAACTTGGACAGAAAAGATTGCTTCATTTCTTACATGGGGAAGAGAAATAATTTATTTTCAAACACTTCTGAAAAAGCCAGCACATTAAAGTTATAAGAACTGAAACTGAGAAAGGAGATTATTTTTTAAATGAGAACTTGAGCTTCTTTTATCAGACTCCACTGTTGGTACCTTTTTAAAATGTTGGTCAGGTGGGGCATGGTGGTGCATGCCTATAATACCAGTACTTCAAAGGCTAACACAGGAGGATTGCTGGTTTGAGGCCAGTATTAGCAACTTAATGAAACCCTATTTCAAAGGCAACTTTAAATTGGGATTTTATTCTTACTTGAAGCTAAAAGCATCCAAACTGATATACCATGAGACAATATGATGGTATGTTTATTAAAGGATGTAAGCTGCAACATTAAACATAAAAAAGGTGAACAGAAATTCATAAAGCCCTTTATTAAGGGCATGAGAAACCAAGAGATCTTATGTTATTTTATAAGCTACCAATATGTACCAGGAACCATCCATGTTAGGCTTACACATATGCTTTTTAAATTTCAGCTGCACAATTACCCTATGAAGATTCATTAATTCATTACCTACATTTACTCATCATTGATTCATTCATTCAACAAGTATTGACTCAGTTCCTAATATGGAAAATTCCAAGGCCAAGTCTTTGGACCAAACTTTCAATGTGTTCTTTGTTTTTATGAAATTTATTCCCTACTGTTAAGGGAAGAGGCATTTAACAAATAATAGGATAAGTATAAGGCTTCACTTAGGACAAGTCATATGAAGTAGAATGCTAAGAGAAAATAGAGAAACTGACATAAAAATAGGAGAGTAGAAGCTGGTGTGGTGTTGCATGCCTGTAATCCCAGTACTTGGGAGGCTGAGACAGGAGGGTCACCGGTTCACTGAGGTCAGCTGCAGCAACTTAGTGAGACCCTGTTTCAAAATAAAATAGGTCTAGGAGTGTAGCTCAAATGTAGAATGCCCCCGGGTTCAACTCTCAGTATGAGAGAGAGAGGAGACAGAAGAGAGGAGGAGGGAGGGAGAGGAGGAGGAAGAGAGGAAGGAAAGAAGGAAGGAAGGAAGGAAGGAAGGAAGGAAGGAAGGAAGGAAGGAAGGGAGGGAAGGAAAAGAGAGTATGGGTTTCACTCTTCCCCATAGAAAACCAATTGAGACCATCCAGTGGCAAAATTACTACCTGGAATATTCCATGTATTATCAAAATAGAGACTGAGAATCCTTTGAGCCACAGAACAGTGAAAAACCATGAGTAGCCAGTAAGAAAATCAGTGTTCTCTAGCTATGACTCCTACTGACAATGGGGGGAGGGTATGCACAAAAGTCCCTCTGGACTCACAACTTTTGAACTGAAAAATCAAGATTAATGTGGGCAGATCTCCCCCACAATCCCGAGTTCATTTGCAGAGGAGAAAAAAATGTCCCTTCTTTACCCCATGGAGGCTATGTGTATGCATGTACAGCCCAAACTGCTAAAGACCAGCAGGGACAAAGAATGGGGGTGGGGCTTGTGATGGCCACTGCACAGAACTCCAACTGCTCTCTATTTTTGTAAGAGAATATGCCAAATCAGAGGCTATCCCAGAAACTTTTGATTTATACGTAACCACTTGTAGCTGATTGGCCATTCTAAAGCAGTAATAACAAGGCAATTTTGTGGAGTTGACAGAAGTGGCCCTGCTGTGGCATTATTTAAACAATGTCTCTAAGACAAAGGAAAGAGTTAGAAATGTTGACTACATAGAAAAAATGCCTGGCCTGAGGCTTTGGTCACTGGGGACCTGGAAAAGTGAAGAATGCCTCAGGGAAGTCACTGAAAGCATGAGAACTGAGTTTTGTGTAATTTGTTGTCTGTGTCATCTCACATGGAGAGGCCAAGAGGTGTGGATATTGTAAATGCAAGAAGAAAATAGTTACTAGAAATTGCTTGGAAGGGATGGGATTAGCTTTGGAGAGGAATAGAGATCAAAAACGATTTCTCAATGAGTCCTTTTCACACCATCTACATCAACATCAAATGGGCTTACTTTTAAAAGAAACAGGAACCAGCTGGGTATAGTGGCCCACACCTGTAATACTAGTACTCAGGAGGCTGAGACAGGAGGATCATAGGTTCCAGGCCAGCCTTGCTAATGTTGCAAGACTCTCAGCAACCTAGCAAGACTCTGCTTCAAAACAAAAAATAAAAAGGGCTGAGAGTGTAGCTCAGAGATAGAATGTCCTGAGTTCAATCCCTAATACCACCACCACCCCCAAAAGAGAAAAGATAAGAGTAAGGAAAAGAGTCTGCCCATACTTTTAAGCAGTCTTCTTATTAAGTAATCAAAATTTGGTAGTGAGGGTACAGAAAAGTTTTATTGGGGTAGATGTTAGAAGAGGAGGTCAGTGTGGAGCGGTAACAGCAATCTTCTAATAGGAGGAGGAGAAGATCCTGAACATGGGTTGAGGCCAGGGAGATGGAGCAGAGAATGGAAATGAGAGGTATTTGGGAGAAAGATGTGGCAGCTGATCATATTCTTCTTGTCTGTCTATCCTGACTGCAGAGTTCTCAGAAATACAAGTTGTTTTGGAAGACTGACCAAGCATGATAGATCTTTTTTTTTTTTAAATTTTTTTTATTGGTGGACTAATCATATTTGTTAGGTACAAGCTGGTAACACATTTCTCATTTAATCCTTCCCCAATTCCCACCCCACTCCCTCCTCCTCCCTCCTTCTCAAGTTCAGTTGAGTGATTGACTTTGATATGTTTGTGAAAGTACATCATGTGCATTAGGGTGTTTCCCCCCGCCCCATCTTCAGTTAAGTCACCTTCTTTGCTCAGCTAAGGTTTCTCCTTATTCGTCTATAGTCCCTCTTATGCCCCACTTTCTTCCCTAGCTTCTGCATATTAGAGAAAGCATATGATTTTTTACTTTTTGTGACTGGCTAATCTCACTTAGCATAATGTTTTCCAGTTCTATCCATTCCCTGCAAATAACATGATTTTGTTCTTTTTTATGGCTGAGTAAAATTCCATCGTGTACATATCCCATAGTTTTGTAATCCATTCATCTGTTGATGAACATCTTGGCTGGTTCCATAGTTTGGCAATGTGAATTGTGTGGCTATAAACATAGATATACATGCATCAGTCTGATTGTTTGGTTTCCATTCTTTTGGGCAGATACCCAAAAGTGGAATTGCTGGATCATATGGTAGGTTCATTCCCATTTGTCTGAGGATCTTCCATACTGTTTTCCAAAGTGGTTGCTCTAATTTGCAATCCTACCAACAATGTATAAGTGTTCCCACTTCTCCACACCCTTGCCAGCATTTGTTGTTTGTGTTTTTGATGATTGCCATTCTAATCGGGATTAGGTGAAATCTCAAAGTAGTTTTGATTTGCATCTCTCTGATTGCTAATGATGTTGAACATTTCCTCATACATTTATTGGCCATTTGTATTTCTTCTTTTGTGAAGTGTCTGTTTAGATCCTTTGCCCATTTTTTGTTTGAGTTATTTGTTTTCTTAGCTGTGAGTTTCTTGAGTTAGCATGGTAGATCTTGAATGAAAACTTTTCAAACTTTTACCAAAAGTCCAACAGAGAAAACAGTCATGAAAGACCTAGGTAGGTCAAGGTTTTTAGATAAATCAGGAGAGAAACAGAGAGCAAGGAAAGCTTGGAAATGAAAATAAAACAGTGAGTTTTGTCAACAGCTACAAGAATTGAGTAAATGTGGCAGGAACTGTATCAGAAGCCCAATTCTATTTACTAGACGTTCCTTAAACAATGAAATACTCTGAATTTCTAAACTCATTGGCAGTGACTTTGATTACAGATGTTTCACCAAGCTACAGAACACAGTGTAATTTTTAGAGGACCTTGACCCCAGGAAAGACACAATATACTTCATCTTGTCTACTAACCACCATGTATTTGTTAACTTCTTTACTTCCATGGTTAAAAATCTTTAAACATGGTTAAAAATCTTTAAACATCTGTATTAACTGAGGTGCTGACTATTTCCAATATCCACTTCGTGGGTTCTTCCTCTGATATTAATTAACTTGGTAAGTTCTTCATGGTTTTAATTATTGTTCACATCACTGGATATAATTGTTAAATCTATAAGTGAGCAATTGATCAACACAAAACCAATACCAAACACAAACATGGTAAGTACTTATTTTATGCCAGGTATACCGCTAAACATTTTATAGGTGCTACATCATGTAGTTCCATAGCTCTAAAATTCACTCATCCTAATATCTGGTTTAGTGTTCTGAGTTCTGGTTGGTTGAGCAAACTGACAGAGAGGGGGAAAGGGAGAGCTAACATTTGAACTTGGCTGGTGCTTTCAACTGTGTCATCCAGGCCAATGGTCCTCTCCAAGGGAGTGTGAAATTCTTGGCACATTTCCAAGAACTGTGATTATCATTTCAACTGAACTTTATGGATATGTTTCAGAAATGTTCCTCATTTTGCAATTTTTGGACTGAAATTGGGACAATTTCCAAAATAGTTAGAGGCCTAAACTACTTGCTAGCTGGCCCCTTAGGAAAATGTGTGCCAACCCCTGCTCTAAAGTTTCCTATTCAAAACCACCTTTGGAGGGATGATATTCTCAATTGCCAATAAAAATGACTTCCTAGGTACATGAGGACCAAAATGATAGGAAAAGGTAATGCCGGTGGTAGTGGTGGTGGTGGTGAAGGATTCTATTGTAAACATTTGGAAATCTCACAGAACTCTCAGAAACATGGTCAATGCGAAATCCTTTACTGAATCTTAAAGTTTTTACTGACAGGTGTAAATTGCCACTGCCACACAGACAACACTCTGAAAATTGAATCCATCAAAGGGAGCAATTTTATGGCATCTAATGATACCTTGTAAAACCCAAGGAATTGATTGGATCAACTAGTTTGTTTTCTTTCTTCCCCTTCCTTCCTTCCTTCCTTCCTTCCTTCCTTCCTTCCTTCCTTCCTTCCTTTCTTTCTTTCTTTCTTTCTTTCTTTCTTTCTTTCTTTCTTGTGTGTTTATACTGGGATTGAACCCAGGGGCATTCTATCTCCTAGCTACACACAGCCCTATTTTATTTTTTAAATAGGATCTGGCTAAGTTGCTGAGGCTGACCTTAAACCTTCGATCCTCCTATCTTAGCCTCCCAAGTACTGGGATTACAGGTGTATACCATCACATCCAGCTGCCTGTTTGCTTCTTTACCAAATTTTCTCATAGATTTAGAAAGCTTACAGCTACACTGATTTGTGCCAAACTTACCTCAATCTTACTTCTCTCTCCTCCAAAGAATGCACTTCCCAGTTCTTGCTCTAAAAGCTCAAGCTTGTCTCCCCCTGTGGACACTTGGTGAGTCTCAGCCTGCATTCCCGATTTGCAAATCTATTCTGCACTGCATCAGACTGCCTTTGCTTTGATCTTAACCTTGTTCATCAGTGCTTGGTTTACAGTTTTGTTTTTAATGTGGTATTGGGGATGGAACCCAGGGTCCTTCTACCTCCAGGCTATACCCCCAGACCTATCTTATTTATTTATTTTTATTTGGAAATGAGTTCTCACTAAGTTGCTGAGAGCCTCACTAAGTTGCTGAGGCTGACTTCAAACCTACAATCCTCCTGTCTCAGCCTCCCAAGTACTGGGATTATAAGTGTGCACCACTACACGCAGTTGGTTTACATTCTTGATGTTCTTTTTAAAATTCATTCTACTGGAGAGGAAGAGCATGGGTTTGGGAGTCATTCCTATGGGGTTTGAAAATTTGGCTCTGCCACTCACTTCTGGTAGAACCTGAGGAAGTTACTTAGTCTCCTTGAGCTTTGGAATATTCAGAATGAGGATGGTTCTTAAATAGTACCAACCTCATGAGTATGACTTAAATATACATGAATAAGGTGCATTTTAATCTCTTTGGTCTCTTAAAACTCTCCTTTTACTTATCTTTTCAGAGTGTCTTCTTGCGACGGCACCTTAATAGCTGGATTTTGAGCAAGGCTCGGTCCGCTGGAGTCCTGCAAGGCAGATGATTCCAAAAGAGAGAATTCATGGCATTTCCCATTTTGCATTATTATATTCTGGAAATTATGGGTGCTTTGGGTTTTTGCTTTTCATTAATTGTAAGAAAAACTTCTTAGAAACATGTTGCCTGACAGATACTGATCTCTTAGCAGTGCCTTTAGGACAACAAACTTTAGCCTAGAAACAGGCTTTGCAAGTTTATCTAAATTGCTACTACCTGGTCTCCCCACTACCTGGTCTCCCTGAAACCTGATAACTACCTAGCTAAGACAGAACACTGCTTAGAGGGGCTAAGCAAAATTGTAAAGATTTTAACTAATGGAAAAGAATCTTTATATACGTGTTGTAAAGTTAACTGGTTGATTAACCTTCAGAAAAACAAGTCTATAAAAATTGCTGTTCTATATGCCTCACTGTAAAAAAATAGTATAAATCTGTGACTGACAAAAAATAAAACAGATGCGCTTCAACACTGCATTGGGTGTGAGCATATTCTCGTGACCTCATCTCATTCCACACCAATCGAGGGACCTCGACCCCGTGGCCATGAGGGCTGGCTCCCTGCATCTTCTTAAAGGGCTCAAGGTCTAAAACACCTACAAGATGTTGCTGCTGCATAATTCCCAGAAGCTGCTGACCCTATACAAATCCTTGGCCAGGAGCATCCCCGAGTCCCTGAAGGTGAGGGAAGGTGTGGGGTTCAAGGTGTTGAGGATGAGACACCAGCAGACCTGATTCTTGCCCTTCCTCCCTGCCTTTCTGCAGGAAGGTTGGAGCTGCAGGGGAGGATGGAGTTAGGATGCAGAAGGCGCTTTGAGAATTGCTGCTGCTTCTCAGGGGAGGCAGCCGGGCCCGTCCTGCAGGCTTGTCATTCATTTGGAAGTGATGGAGAATGGGGGCCAGGAGCATAGGTTTTAGAGCCAAGCTGAATAGGGACAGATCCCAGGTCTGCTACTTTCTACTTGGGTGGCTTGGGACATATTGCTTTGCCTTTCTGTGTCTTGGCCTCTTCATCTGTGAAATGCAAATAATATTGGCATCTACCTCCTGAAAATTATGAGCACTAAATAAATTCATACGATGTGAGTGCTCAAAGTATAGTGACCAACTGGATAGTGTACAGTAGCTACTTATTACCAGGAGGGCCTCTGTGAGTTCTTTCTGCTTGCTAGTGATTTCTCTGCCATTCATATGGTCCTGGAGATACTGCTTATCTAAGTACCATCATGGACTCTGTCTTGCTACCCTCTCTTGGCTTCCATTTCTCTCTTCCTCATCACATCCAAGCCCCCACCTCGGGATGCCAGTGCATCCTCTCCTAAGCCCTTCTGCTCATCCTTCAGGTGTACGGCTCAGTGTATTACATCAACCATGGAAACCCCTTCAACATGGAGGTGCTGGTGGACTCCTGGCCAGAGTATGAGACGGTCATTATTAGCCCTCAGAAACAGGTGGGCACATAGACCAGGTGAAGTCGATCAGCTCCAAAGAGCGTGGGACACCTACTCAGGTAGATTCGCCAGGGTGGCATACAGAGTCAGAGAGAACTCGGAATGCTTTAAAGATGCGCCTTCAGCACTTGGAACTTCAGATGGGCTCCACATCCCCACCCATCCTGCCAAAGCACAGGACTCGGCTAAGCAAGGGCAGAAGGGAGGAAGAGGAGGAAGGGGAAGAGGAGAAGGAGGAGGAGGAAAAGAAGGAGGGAGAGGAGGAAGAAGAGGAGGAGGAGTAGGAGGAGGGAGAGGAGGAGGAGGAAGAGAAGGGAGAAGAGGAGGAGGGGGAGAGGAGGAGGAGGAGAAAGAGGAGGAGG
>PVLC010032926.1:0-17804 GCA_004027655.1 Graphiurus murinus | reverse complement strand
AGAACATTTAACAAAACACACATACACACACCTGGCTGGTAGATTATAAATATTTAAAACAGTATGTGTAAAAAAAAGCTCAAAAGGACTGGGGGTGTAGCTCAATGGTAGAATGCTTGCCTAGTATGCATGAGACCCTGGGTTCAATTCCCAGTACTACAAAAAAGCAAAACAAAACAAAAAAACAAACCCCTTTAAAATGTTTATGCTGAGCCGGGCGTGGTGGCGCACGCTTGTAATCCCAGCATTCAAGAGGCTGAAACCGGAGGATCCGGGTTTGCGGCCAGCCTCAGCTACCTAGTGAGGCACTCCGCAACTTAGTGAGACTTGGTTTCAAAATAAAGAATAAAAAAAAAAATAGGGCTGGGGGTATAGCTCGGAAGTAGAATGCCCCTGAGTTCAATCCCCAGTACCGCAAAAATAAATAAATAAATAAATAAATAAATAAATAATAAAATGTTTATGCCACTGGGCGTGGTGGTGCACGCCTGTTATCCCAGCATTTGGGAGGCTGAGACCAGAGGATCCAGGTTCACGGCCAGCCTCAGCTACCTAGTGAGGCACTCTGCAACTTAGTGAGACCCTGTTTCAAAATAAAGAATAAAATAGGGCTGGGGTTATAGCTGGGAGGTAGAATGCCCCTGAGTTCAATCCCCAGTACTGAAAAAAAAAAAAAAAAAAAAGTTTATGCTCAGCCAGGTGTGGTGGCGCATGCTTGTAATCTCAGTACTTGGGAGGCTGAGACAGGAGAATTGCAGGTTCGCAGCCAGCCTCAGCTACTTAGTGAGACCCTTTGCAACTTAGTGAGACCCTGTTTCAAAATAAAGAATAAAAAAAAATAGGGCTGGGGGTGTAGCTCGGAGGTAGAATGCCCCTGGGTTCAATCCCCAGTACCACAAACACTAATAATAATAATAATAATAATAATAATAATAATAATAATAATAATAATAATACATGCTCTTTGGGTTAATTCCATATCTAGTTATCTACTCTAAAGAAATAGTGCAAGATTAGGCCAGGCATGGCAGCACAGGCTTGTAATCCCAGTACTTGGGAGGCTGAAACAGGAAGATTGAAGAGTTTGAGACCAACCTTGGCAACTTAGCAAGACTCTATTTCAAAGAATAAATAAAATAAAATAAAATAAAATAAAATAGACCTAGGGTGTAGCTTAGAGGTAGAATGCTCCTGGGTTCCATCCCTAGTACCACAAAAAAAAAGGAAGAAAGAATGCAAAATTGGGGTATTAATTGCTAAGATATCCAAAGAAATTATGTGTAATAATGAAGAATCACAAACTGCTTAATAAGCACTAGGGGTCTTACATTGTAAGATTTATAGGACTTATTATAGACACTGTTATGACTTTTTGATAGATATTTGTTTAAAGGAAAGAAATTTTAACTCCTATTAAATGGTATTTTCTTTTTTTTTTTTTTGCGGTACTGGAGATTGAACTCAGGGGCATTCTACCTCCGAGCTACACCCCCAGCCCTATTTTTTATTCTTTATTTTGAAACCAAGTCTCACTAAGTTGCGGAGTGCCTCACTATGTAGCTGAGGCTGGCCGCGAACCCGGATCCTCCGGTCTCAGCCTCCCAAATGCTGGGATTACAAGCGTGCGCCACCACGCCCAGCTAAAATGGTATTTTCTTAATTGCTTATAAACTAATGTGCTTTCTTTTTAGCGATGAACAGAAGAGGTTTATTTTGGCTCTCAATTCTGGTCCACAGGCCACCTCTGTTGATGGCCTTGTAGGCAGAGTTCCAAGGCAGTGCAGGGCATGATGTGGTGAGAGACAGGAAGGGTTTATGCTTGTCTCCAGTGAAAAGCCACATACAAAATCATATGATGCAACTAGATTTTTAAATGCTTAGGGAAAAGGTAAAGGAAAGATATTTTCTAAGTTGACAGGGTTCGCTTGTTTGTTGTTGGATTATAGGTCAGTTTTTTCTTTTTTTGGTACTGGTGACTGAACCCAGGGGCATTCTACCTCCAAACTACACCCTCAGCCCTATTTTATTTTTATTTTGTCACGAAGTTGCAGATGGCCTTACTAAGTAACTGAGGCAGGGCACAAACCTGTGGTCCTCCTATTTCAGTCTCTGAAGTACTGGGATTACAAGCATGTGCCACCACACTGAGCTTCTTTTACTTTTTAAAAAATACTTTTCACTGGGCATGGTGACACATGCTTGTAATCCCAGTACTTGGGAGGCTCAGAAAGGAGGATCACAGGTTCATGGACAGCCTCAGCTACTTAGTGAGGTCCTCTGCAATTTAGTGAGACCTTGTTTCAAAATAAAGAATAAGAAATAGGGCTGGGGTGTAGCTCAGAAGTAGAATGCCCCTGGGTTCAATCCCCAGTAACACACACACACACACACACACACACACACACACACACACACACAACAAAACTAAAAAAAACTAAAACTTTTTCATATGTCTATAGATTGTGAAAAGAGTAAAACTCTCCCCCTGTAGAGTTGGATGGGAGGGAGAGGAATTTGCCAGTTAATGAATTTTTGAAATCCAGGGAAGGACAGGCAATGAAATAGAAAATAGTCAGGGAGAAAAAGGAACCCTCCTACACTGACTACCAGAATGGTCTGAGATAGTGCCCTTAACCTTTGCTAGGAGATAGACAATGCTTTAAAGAGTATGAACTGAGCCTGAAAATAAGGTATGACAACTAAGTTATTATTATTGAATACCTGAAAGTATTTTCAATGGCAGTATAAATGGAGTACTTTTATTATTTTCTATGATAATTAAAATGAACAAAGAAAAAAAAACATTTCAGAGCTGTTTTGGGAATTAATTAATGAACTCTCAGAGGCTTTTTGTGACCAGCCAGTTGTCTGAACTGTCAGATGATGGGAACCTGCATTTAGGACAAAGATATTTTTATCACATAAGTGGCTCACCCGGATCACAGAAGCAAGAGAGCTAATTAGAACATCTGGGTTATGATGGGATGTTTTAACTATTTTCATCTGTCATGGTTCTAAAAGTGTATGTGTGCGTGCGTGCGTGCGTGTGTGTGTGTGTGTGTGCGTGCGTGTATACACGTGCATGCTCAGGGGATTGAACTCAGGGCCTCTCAAGTACTAAGTGTGTGCTCTACCATTGAGCTACACTCACAGCCTGGTTCCAGAAGTTGAAAAGCACAAAAGCAACGTCTACTGAAGGAACCTATCAAAAGTAATGAATTCTAAGAAAACATTTCCTCTGTAAAGAGTTTAGAATGCTTTTTACAAATCAAGTTGGTTTTCAACCGTTTTTTCACCATAATGATAATTTTCTAGAGGGCGAAAAGGAAGTTTGAGAAGTTGTGCACTGTGATTAGGTCAGAAAGTGGTTGTCATGAAAATTCTAATTCACTCTGCGACCTCCTTCAGTCTGGGGCAGGGACTTTCAGCCTCACCATTTTTCAGCGATGCCCCAGGGAGGCATTATGGAAAGGACCATGTTCCTTTGGGGTCGCTCTCTGTGACTGTGGCAGAAGGATTCTTTCCAGTTACCCAGCCAGATGGAATTTGTGTCAGCTGAACAGCCTGAAATGATAAGCTATAAAATATTAAATGTCTCCGTGTCTATGTGATTTCAGCTTTGATCTTTGTTTTTGATTATGCAATTAATCATATCTGTGACTGTGAGCCCAGTGCTCCAGAGGCAGATAGTTTCACATTATTTTAGTCCTAAATACTGTATGCAATTTAAAAGGAAGCCCAGTGGGAAACTGTAGCCTTGAAAAATCAACAGTCACTCTGTCAACCAAGAGGACAGTGAATAACTGAGTTTTTATGTTTTGATATTGTAGGAGTTTGAGCAGGATGATGACTGCGATCATTCCATGTTGGTTAGTGAAGAAGGAGATCCCAGGGGGGAAGGACAAGACTGGCCACCCAGGACAGAAGGTATCTAGCTTCTGTCCTTGATGTGCTTACAAAGATAATGTTGCTTATGTGGATTTCTCCCATAATTTGTGAAGTGCTCAGTGCAACTTTGAAAACAAAGGAAAGCATAGTGGAAAACAAACAACACTCTTCATCCTTTCCTTTGTCCATATCTGAACCAGAGAGTCTCTGCCAGTTGCCCTTACCTAAATGGGCAAGCCTCTCTTGAGGCTTTTTTTTTTTTAATTACTTTTGTCTTTTTGGTACTGGGGATTGAATCCAGGGGCATTCTGCCTCTGAGCTACACCCCCACTCCCATTTATCTATCTATCTATCTATCTATCTATCTATCTATCTATCTATCTATCCATCTATTATTTATTTATTTTTGGTACTAGGTATTGAACCCAAGCTACCTCCCCCAGCCCTGTTTCTACCTCCAAGCTACACCCCCAGCCCTGTTTTTTATTTTTTTATTTGGAAACAGGGTCTCACTAAATTGAGGAGGGCCTCACTAGGTATCTGAGGCTGGCCTTGAACCTGTGATCCTCCTGTCTCAGCCTCCCAAGTACTGGGATTACAGGCCTGTGCCACCACACCTGGCTCCTGACTCTTTTCTTTTTCCCAGCTCAGCCTACCATTCTCTGTCCCCTTCCTTTTTGTTTGATAACATCCTTCCCCAATTTCTTTCCTCGCAGAATCTTCCAACAGTTCCAGGAATCTGTTCTCTTTCACAACCAAACATTTCTCCACCAGCAGTCCCCGAGCTGTCGTTCCCCTGAGGGGAAGATGGGAGGCTGAATTAGCATGAAAGCCCCAAGTCTTAGTCTTTCATTGCTATATGGTCATGAATCTGCAATCTCCCAGAATAACACTGTTATTCCAATGTTATTTCCAATGTTACCCTGCAACATCTCTCAGCGTCCTTGCAGACCATGAGCTATTTGCAGATCCTTGTTTCAGAAGATAGTCGCCATGGCTATCATGTTTCTCTACCCT
This sequence comes from Graphiurus murinus, assembly GCA_004027655.1. NCBI lineage: Eukaryota > Metazoa > Chordata > Mammalia > Rodentia > Gliridae > Graphiurus > Graphiurus murinus. The sequence continues at coordinate 12,899 of PVLC010032926.1, read as the reverse complement.
CTATTCCCCTATCACCTTCTTAAGTTAAATATGTATTTGAGCTCCAATTTCTCCCTGGCAGTTTTCTTGTTCTATTTCTAACACTCCAGAGAAGCTGCTCTAGCTGCTTTTCTCATCCCTCTGCACCTCCTGAATGCTGTGGGTCTTTCCTTGCATCTGGCTTTTCATCCCCCTGTGCCTGCTGCCCTCTGCTGGATGGTCTCCTGCCTTCCCCAAACTCATTTGGAATCTCCTCTTCCCAGGCTCAGGACATTTGTAGCAACAGTTAAAATTATGAACACCATTAAGCCTGGAGGAACTCATTAACTTTTGGGGAGAGGAGTATGGAGGATTGAACTCAGGGATATTCTACGTCTGAGATACACCCCCATCCCTTTTTATTTTTTATTTTAGAATAGGGTCTTGGTAAGTTGCCGAGGGTCTCACTGTGTTGCTGAGGCCGGCCTCGAACCTACGATCCTTCTGTCTCAGCCTCCCAAGTACTAGGATTACAGGCATGTGCCACCATGCCTGGCTGGAGGAACTCTTTAAAATAAGCAAATCCTGGTCCCCTTCTGACCGGTCCTGGTGGTCTCCTCTTGACTTTCACAGACTTCACAGCCAAGTCCCCAGAAGCCTATCAGTGTCCTGAAGCACCTTCCAAGAGGTTAAATATTTCATTTACTCTGCCGGACTTGGCGAGCACTTGCCATCTGAGATGAAGCGCCTTCCCTTCAACTTGATTTGTAATATTTTTGTTTTTCATATAGGAGCCATAATACTTAGGTAGCTTCTCCACGGAGCCCTTGCTGTTTTAAGCCTTGCAGATTTTTAAATCATTTTATTGGTGAATTATAACTACACATCATAGTGAGATTCAAAGTGATACATGAATACAGGTGCACAGCACTCGGTGTTTCCCTCCACACCCCGCCCCACGCCCCCCACTCCTGCAACTGTTAGCGAGATCAGTACTGATGCCTTCACAGAAGATCATAGTGTTATTTCAGTTTCCTTCCTCAGTCCTGCTCTTCCCTCTTCTCTCTCCTTCCCCTGATCCTCTTCCACCACTCTACTTGTTTCCTCATTTATCTGAAGTTCCTTTTCTTTCCTATTTTCTCTCTAGCTTCCATATATGAGAGAAAACATACCACCCTTGACTTTCTGAGAGGGGCTGATCTCACTTAGCATAATATTCTTTAGTTCCCTCCATTTTCCTGCAGATGTCATGATTTTGTTCTTTGCTTGGCTGAGTAAAACGCCACTGTGTGTATACATTAGATTTTCTTTATTCATTCATCTGTTGATGGACACTTAGGTTGGTTCCATAATTTGACTATTGTGAATTGCACTGAAAGAAACATGGGTAAGAGCAGAGATAGTGGCCTATGCCTGTAATCCTAGTATTTTGGAGGTTGAGACAGGAGGATTGAAGGTTTAAGGCCAGCCTCAGAAACTTAGTGAGACTGTCAGCAACGTAGTGAGACCCTCTTTCAAAATTAAAAAAAAAACAAAATAAAATAGGGCTGGGGGTGTAGCTCAGATGTAGAATGCCCCTGGGTTCAATCCCCAGTACCCCCACCTCAAAATGGGTATGCCTCTATCACTATGGCATTCTGACTTTAATTAAACAGAACAAAGAACACACAGGAAAGTAAGACTTTTCTGGAGACAGTAATTTTTCTTCACTGAATAAGTTAGGCTGGGCCAGATTTTAAGTCTCCACTTTAATAATGGCTTTAACCCTGGGTTAATGATAATTTTCTGATTTTTGTGAATATCATGTTCATTTTTATGAATTTCATTTTCTGTGAAGAAACTATGTTTCTGGCTACATTGGAATATTGCCTTTTAATCCCTCTCTTGAGGTAACATTTTCTGGCAGAGTTACACTTCCATATATGAAAAATGCACTCAGCTACCCAAGTGCTCTATTTTTGCCTGGGACAAGATATCCTCTTTCCTGACTTGCTGGGTAGGTTTAGAGACCTCATCCACGGCTCCTTGGCTACTCACAGCATTCAAGAGGCGGAAAAAAGAGAACACTGATGTGTCTAAAAGACTTCAGAGTCACTACATTCTGTAATCTCTCCCCCCTACCCTCTACTTAGGATCAACAATTAGGATGCTAGCCATTAGCACTTAACCATTTCTAAAAAGGCAGGTATTCCTTATACTTGCTTATTGTCTCTTTGTTCCTTGGTTCGAAAAAGAAATCAGCCACTTGCACTTTTTGAGCACATTAGATTTTCTTGAAAACATTCTGAGTTTACTAGTTCCCCATAATTGTAAAAGGACAGTTGCTTTGAAGTTTGTGCCCATGTGAATACACTCCACTCGGTTTTCTAACTTTGACAGTAAAGTACTAAATGCATCTCACCTTTGTCCCAGAACATTCTTTTCACTGACAGTTTAGATATTAAGAATATATACTACGTGTTTTTCTCACTCTAATGTGTCAGCAAGGTTTCTACACTCAAGGGTGACTACAGAAATGTTATGAAAGACATTCATCTTCCTTTCAAATTGAAGAGTGACCTTGAGCAGGCCACACAGGTCACCGTTACCTGCTTCTTTGTCTCTAAAATGAAGGACTCGGATTAGATGACCTCTAAGTTCCTCTCAGCTCTGTAATTCCAAGCTTCTCATTCTTCACTACATGGTGTTGTGTGATAGGATCTTTGAAAAGTTAAAAAAAAAATTACTATTCCAAGAAAACATCATTTTTAGAGAGGCATTCCTTGCTATTGTATAATATTAGAAAACATGCAATCAAGTTGTTTGATCTGAGAAACAGGAAGAAAACCAAAGCTAGGTCCATTTCATGGTACCACAAAATATAATGTTGGATGACAAAGACAGTAAATACTCTTATCATTTGCCTGGTTGTAAATAAAACCATACCTTTTGAACAATTTTACTGTTTTTTTTTTCAATGCACTAGTCTTATTAAATGGCATAGGTGTAAAAATTTAACAATAGAAATGCTGTCTGTCACTTTGGGATTCCTACATATTAGACAAAATAGCCAAAGTCCTTTAAACACAAGGAAAATCTACCGAGGTGATGGTGGTGGTGGTGGTGGTGGTGGTGGTGATGATGATGATGATAGTTCTGAGTAACTTTTCCCAGGCCATCACGGAAGTGACAGAGGAAGCATGTAGACTCACATCTGTCTGATTCACTCCTGCCTTTATCTTTCTTGTGACACTTCATCCCCAGCACTCAGCCAGTGGATCTTATAAAACCAGGGCTCCTCCAGGCATATACAGACTGAGGAAACATCTCTGACAAATACAGGGATAGGAATAAACTCCAGGACGAGCTTTGCATCCTCCAGGAAGTGTACTCCTGTGTGGGCTCGTGAACCTGCACACTTGTATCACAAAGCTCACTACTCTTTGTGTTCTTGGCTTTCTTATTGTCTCTACTAGGGCCTTTGCTCCATCTTGTTTATTTCTTGATCTTTAGCCCAAAGTCTTGGGCTTGGCATATATTTAACGAAAGTTTTTGAATGGGAAAAAGTGAATGAATTAACAAACCTCAAAATACAGGCAATTTTACAGTAGTCCACACATTTCTAACATAATTATTTTTTTTTTTTTTTGGCGGTACTGGAGATTGAACCCAGGGGCATTCTACCTCTGAGCTACACCCCTCAACCCTATTTTTATTCTTTATTTTTGAAACAGGGTCTCACTAAATTGCAGAGGGCCTCACTAAGTAGCTGACACTGGCCGCAAACCCGGATCCTCCGGTCTCAGTCTCCCAACTGCTGGGATTATAAGCGTGCGCCACCACGCCCAGCTCTTTCTAACATAAATTTGCTGAACATGATATTGCAAATAAATATTGATTCTACAACTTAGAACTTTCCACTTAAGGGTTATACTGGGGATTATTCCATAAAATCAAACAGGAGATGACCAAAATTACAATTGCAAGTAAGTTGCCTTTGGGGCTACATAAATGATCTCACAACAGGCCTATGAAGTAGGTATCAGTGATCACACATTACTGGAGGTCTTGTTTTCTCCTCCCAGAGGACAGTGCTGCTCACTTTAAAACTGTATTTTATATCTGGAAAAATTTTTTGTACAGTTTATTTTTTTTAATTTATTTTCTCTTTTGGCCAGGATTTATTTATTTATTTATTTTGCGAAACTAGGGATTGAACCCAGGGGCATTCTACCTCTGAGCCACTCCTCCAGCCCTAAGTTTATTCTTTATTTTGAAACAGGGTCTCAATAAGTTGCAGTTCACTAAGTTGCTGAGGCTGGCCATGAACCTGCAATCCTCCAGTCTTGGCTTCCCAAATACTAGGATTACAAGTGTGTGTTACCACACCTGCCTAAGCCAGAATTTGTTTAAGATCTTTTTTATGCTGTACAGGAAACATACAAAGATGGCTAAACCTCAGCCCCTGGTTAATGTCCATTCTGTAAGAAATGAAGTACTTCTCCTACTGGAATTCATTACTTTCTTTTTCTTCTACCACTGTCTCGCATGTCCATAGGCATGAAGATTATTGTGACTTTTCCGAAAGATGCCAGTCATCCCCAAGAAATAAACCAAGAAGATTTGAAAGAAAGCAAGTAAGGAAAGTCCTTTCAGGTGTTCGACTGGAATTTAAGTAGAAAGTGATGATACCTGTGTGGCAACCTCCATTTTTAGTCATTCAACCCAAAACCATGCTCCAAAGCAAAGGTCACAGTAAATATGATGTGTCAGGGGCCACATAATAAATATTCCAGGCAATGATTTGACTCTACAGTTGTTGCTTGAAAGTAGGTGTGGCCAGTATACAAAGAGTGGAGCTGTGGTCCAATTAAAACTACAAAAACAGATTTGGCTCCAGGGTCATAGTTAGCTGACCTTGCTCCAGAAAAGTACCATCCAAAATCTAGTTCTTTGGCCCTGTGTCAAGTTCACGATGATGTCAGTAAAGAACTTGAGAGTAATCATTTAAAAAGTTGTATAAGGCAGGCGTGGTGGCTCACACTTGTAATCCTAGTACTTGGGAGGCTGAGACAGGAGGACACAGGTTTTTGACCAGCCTCAGCTACTTAGTGAGGTCCTCCACAACTTAGTGAGATCCTCTTTCAAAATAAAGAATTAAAAAAGTAGGGTTGGGGTATAGCTTGGAGGTAGAATGCCCCTGGGTTCAATCCCCGGTACCGCGAAAAAAAAAAAAAAAATGTTGTAGAGCAGTGTGTGTGTGTGTGTGTGTGTTGCTGAGGATTGAACTCAGGGGCATTTAACCTCTGAGCTACATTCTGAGCCCTGTTTTATTTTTTATTTTAAAAAAGAAACTTGCTGAGTTGCTAAGTTGCTGAGGCTGACCTCAAACTTGCAATCCTCCTGTCTCAGCCTCCCAAGTACTAGGATTACAGGCATGGGCCAACACACCCAGCTTTGTATAGAAATTTGACAATGCAATCTTATGTTCATTGATCAGATAAAAAAAATTGGGGCTAGTTTTCTGCACATTTTTATTTTATTTTTATAGTAATTTATTTCTACTACATTTTACAAAGTATCTCTCCATAATGGATTAGAAAATTTAAAAACTGGTCCTTCACCAAACATAGTTCAAGAAGCAGTGGGCTGGTAGATGCCTAAGGCATAGCACTTATACCTGTCCTGTGTCTCTGATGTCTCTGCTCTAGGAAATGGGGACTGGGAAAACCAAAGTGGACTGAAACTGAGTCTATTCAGACAATTATACTGGGTGCAGAGAGCGGAGGATGTGAGGAGCAGGTCAGAGGGCGGAGAGGTCTTGTTCTCCTAGAGTACAGCTATTCTTCTCAGTAGCAACATTTAGAAATAGTTCTCTAGCTAGGCATGGTGGTGCATGCCTATAATCTCAGTACTTGGGAGGCTGAGACAGGAGGATCTCAGGTTTAAGGCCAACCTCAGCCTCAGCCTCGGCAATTTAGCAAGACACTCAGCAACTTAGGGAGGTCCTATTTCAGAATAAGAAATAAGCCTGGCATGATAGCTCAAGTCTGTAATCCTAGTCCTTGGGAGGCTGAGACAGAAGGATCACAAGTTCAAGACCAGCCTCAGCAGTTTAGCAAGATCATTAGCAACTTAATGAGACTCTTCAAAATAAAAAATAAAAAGGTCTGGGGACATACCCAAAGGTAGAATGCCCTTGGGTTCAATCCTCAGTATCTTCCACAAAAAAGGACAAAGGGAGGGGTTGAGATCCCAATAGCTTTTCCAACGCCGTGCTGCCATGACCTAACTTCCTCCCACTCCCCAAAGGCTTCCCCACCACCCAGTAGCACCCCAGGCTGGTAACCAAGCTTTTAACACAGGAGCCACTAGGGACATTCTGGATCTAAACTACAGCAGTGAATAAGTTTGAAATCAGACAATTTCTCTTTTAGTCAGATAACCTCAGTGCATCAAGAATGGGCAGAAGCACATTCTGTTTCTCCCTCAAATGAAATTGAGATGGTGGACCTTGGGACAAAGATACTGACCACACAACCTTTACTTCTGAAGAAAGAAGAAAGTCCCCAGGAGCTTTGGAAGGTGGACTTGGACCTTTGGTTGCCCAGACCTTGTTTAGAGCCAAGCATCTCCAAGACTGTCACCAGGGAAGAGGTTCCTCATTTTCTGAAGGGTCAGCAAAGAAAATCAGAAGGTAAGTTGGACATATAATTCCATAGTGATGGCTTTGTCCTTTTGATCAACAAACATTTATTTCTTCTATGCAGAACTATTCTAAATGCTGGCATTACAGCAGTAAACAAGACACAATAACCCCTACTTTTGTGGAATTCACATTCCTGTGGGGGTGGAGGAGGTGGGCAGATAATAAACTAGTAAGTAAAATATATACTACTTTAGGTGGTGACTACTGCTAAGAAAAAGAAATGGACAAGGGGGATAGGGCTGTCATAATAAAATTACCAACATCTGGGTAGCTTCTAAACAACAGACATTTATTGTTCACAGTTCTACAGGTTGGAAAGTCCAAGATCAAGGCATTGGCAAACTTAGTGTCTGGTGAGGGCTCCCTTCCTTGTTCATAGATGACACCTTCCTGCCGCATCCTCACATAGCAGAAGCAAACAAGCTTCCTTGGGCCTATTTCATAAGGACACTAATCCCGTTCCTGAGGGCTCTACTTTCCTGACCTAATCACCTCCCCATGGCCCACCTCTCAATGCCATCCAATTGGGAGTTAAGATTTAAACATATAGCCAGGTGTGGTGGTACACACTTGTAATCCTAGTACTTGGAAGGCTGAGACAGGAGGACTGCAGGTTTGAGGCTGGCCTCAGCAACTTAGCAAGACTCTCAGAAACTTAGTGAGACCCTGTTTCAAAATAAAAAGGGCTAGGGATATAGTTCATAGGTAGAATGCCCCTGGGTTCAATCCCTAGTACCACAATAAATAAATAAACAGTAAAAAATAAATTTCAGATATCAGTATATATTTTCCAAAATTATCAGCATGCTTATTATTAACCAGAGCTCCATATTTTATTTATTTATTTATTTATTTATTTATTTATTTATTTATTTATCTACCTATCTATTTATTTATTTATTTTACTGGGAATTGAACCCAGGGTCATTCCCCCTCCAAGCTATACCCCCAGCCCTTCTTTATTTTTTTTGTTCTGAATCAGGGTCTCACTAGGTTGATGAGAGTCTATATTGCTGAGACTGTCCTGGAAGCTATAATCTTCCTGTCTCAGCCTCACAAGTCTGGGATTACAGATATGTGCCACCATCCATATATGTTTCAAGATTTTTTCCTTTGGAAAAAAAAAAAAAGCATACATTGAGCATGCATTCACTGAGTATTTATAATGAATGGGCCCGTGAAACTCAATCTCTTATTAAGATACGGAACACTAACATGAGTCCCAAAAAGTTCCCTCTTGCTCCTTCCCAGTCAATACTAACCTGTTCCCCCAAGGCAACTATGTTCTGAGTTTTTTCTACCATTGGTTAGTTTAGCCTATCCTAGAATCTCCTATTAATGGGATTTCACAGTACATATTCTTTATGTAATCCTTTTCTCACTTAGTTTGACATGTTATAGATTCATCCAGGTTGTTGCAGATACCAATATGAATATGCCACAGTTTGTTCATCCAGTCTTCCATTGGTGGATATTGGGGCTGCTTTTTGACTATTCTAAATAAAGCTTCCCAGATCATTCTGGTTTAAGTCTTTCTGCAAAGACCTTTCTTTTGGTCTTTCTTCTGTTCAATTTCTATGAGTAAAACTGCTAGATGTGTTAGTCAGCTTTTTATCATTGTCATCAAAATGCCTGACAAGAACAATGTAGAAGGAGAAAGATTTATTTTGGCTCAGGATTTCAGAGGATTCAGTCCACAGTCAGCTGGCTCCAAGGCAGAAACATCATGGCAGTAGGGCATGGTAGAGAATAAGGAAGCAGAAAGAAAGACAAAGACAGATGTAGAGGAAGGGCCAGAGAGAAGAGAAATCATCCTAGGGCATGCCCCCAGCTAGGTCCCACCTCCCAATTGTCCATCAGCCATCAAAGGATTAAACTACCGATGAGGTCAGAGTCTTTGTGATCTAGTCACTTCTCCAAGCCCCATCTCGCAGTGCATGAGATTTTGGAGGATATTTCAGATCCAAATCATAACACTGAGTTATAAGGTATTATGTTTAGTTCTTAAGAAATGATCAGAAATTTCCAAAGCAGTTGTAGCATCTTATATTCCTAGGAACAATGTATAAAGTTCCAGTTGCTTTACATCCTGACAAACATTTGGTATTGCCAATCTTTTTAACTTCAGCCATTCTGGTGGACATAGAGTGTTATCTCGATGTGGTAGTCATGGTGTATCATTGCAATCCATTCATTTGTGCTTTATTTAAATTTAACTTTTAGTTCAACAACTGCATTCCCCCCTCTTTTTTTTCTTTTGTTTTTTGGTAGTGGGGATTGAACCCAGGGACATTTTACCTCTGAGCTATACCCCCAGCCCTATTTTATTTTTTTTATTTGGAAACAGTTTTGCTAAGTTATGGAGGGCCTTGCTAATTTGCTGAGGCTGGCCACACATCTGTAATCCTCTTGTCTCAGCCTCCCAAGTACTTGAATTACAAGTGTATGCCACCATGCCCAGCTGTATTTCATTTTCTAAAGTTCCATTTTTTTCTTCTTCAAATATTCTTTGTTCATTTTTGAGAATGTCTTGTTTTGATTTCATCTTTTATTTCCTTAAACACTTAAGACATTGTTATTTTATGTACTATATTTGATAATTACAAAATCTGAAATCCCTGAAGGATCCAAATCTGTTTTTTCTGGTTTCTCCTGACTTGTACTCCTGTTGGCTCTTTTTTGAACACTTGAAAATCTTTGTCATGAGCTCATATTTCATTCGTTTATCAATGAGAGTCTTGGGGGCCAACACTAAAGATGCTTTCCACCAGGATTTGAGTTTGCTTTTGCTAGGTACTGATGTGAGACCACTTGAGCTTCCTTCCTAGATGCCCAAGTTAATGTGAGAGTCTAAGAGTCAACTAATATGGGGCCCAGGACTTATTTAGCAGATAGCAACACTGAGGCCAGCCCATCCTCACGGTGGAACAAGGTTGTCTTTGGTATTCATTACCACTGTCCTAAACCCTTTAGCTTAAACCGCTGGGAACAAACCTATTATTCAACAAGTTTCATCTACTGGTTTATTGCAATGAGCCTCATAGACTGCTCATCTAGTTAAAGTTATTCTCACCTGGGTGTGATTCTTGTTACATTGTCGGGATTTTCTGATTTGACCAGGAGAGGAGGAAGCTTCTAGAATCTCCAATTCAGAATCTCTATCCACCATTCCTTCCAGTTTGTGCTTGCACCAACTGCCCCTCTTTTTCTCTGAAAACATCTTCACGAGGAGACTAAATATGCTTATTTCCCCCCTTAGAAGTAAAGTAGGACTTGGGTGGAAGGTTTGAACTCTGCAGGTCATTACCATGACACCTAGCCACACTGACTTCAAAGACAGGTGGCCCAAGTCGGAACCTCACCTGTGTAACTCACTGGCTAGGTGACCTGGAGATAACACTTTACTTCTTTTTTGGCCTCGGTTTCCTTATTTCTGAAACATGGAATATTAATACTACTAGTGAATATTTGGGCCTTGAAGTCACCTTGCAGCCACAGTCAGTAAATGGTTATTATGACTGTTCTGGACAGCATTCTTGCAGCTATAATCTAAAAGACTGACTATGTAACTTAGAGGAAAGAAGATTTATTTTCTTACAGTTTCCGGTTTAGTCCATGTGAAGCTGAGGACCTCGATCTCAGGGCATGGCAGTGGGAGGCAGCCCTATTTTATTTTTATTTTTGAAACAGGATCTCACTAGGTTGTTGAGAGTCTCACTACTTGCTGAGGCTGTCCTTGAACCTGCGATCCTCCAGTTTCAGCCTCCCAAGTACTGGGATTACAGGTGTGCACCACCACACGTTGTGACAATATATTGGTTAAGAAAAATTCAGCAAACATAGATGAGCAAAAATAAAAAATAAGTTTAAATAGTTATTCAAGACTTTTAGAGCATGCTTCCATATTTCTAAATATCATGCTTTAGATAAAAAAATCTTTTTTTTTTTTGGCAGTACTGGGGATTGAACTCGGGCATTCTACCTCTGAGCTACACTCCCAGCCCTATTTTTAATTCTTTATTTTGAAATGGTATCTCATTAAGTTGCAGAGGGCCTCATTAAGTAGCTGAGGCTGTCCACGAACCTGTGATCCTCCGGTCTCAGCCTCCCAAGTACTGGGATTACAAGCGTGCGCCACCACGACCGGCTAATGTGATTTCTTTCTTTCTTTTTTTTTTTTTTTGCGGTACTGGGGGTTGAACTCAGGGGCATTCTACCTCCGAGCTACACCCCCAGCCCTGTTTTTTATTCTTTATTTTGAAACAGGGTCTCACTAAGTTGCGGAGTGCCTCACTAGGTATCTGAGGCTGGCCACGAACCCGGATCCTCCAGTCTCAGCCTCCCAACTGCTGGGATTACAAGCATGCACCACCACGCCCAGCTTATGTGATTTATTGATTGATCAATTTAGACCTTATTAGGATTTAACACTTCTAATATTAGTCTCCTCACAATAAGCAATACCCATTCTTCCTAATCTTTGAGTGCATCTTTTCAAAAATGTCCAGTGTCTCCATTAATATGACTAGATAAAATATTTGTAGCTGAACACCATAATGTGCTGATTACATTTTCATTCTTTCCAGACATTGTTTTTATGCCAGCATTAACAACCATGTTGTTTCAGTGTTTCCTTGCTTTCTATTCGTCTCTCACTAATTCAACCTATTCTGTCCAATGGGCCTGTAAATATATCTCAGTACAGGCAGTTACACATCAGGCAATCTGTCACTTCCTTGTGTTTCTGGAGACATTGCTTCTGGAACCTTCTCTCTCGTTTCACTCTGCACCGCCTATTCTTTGCACCTGCTGACCAAGGTACCTTTGCCAACATCCTGGGAGTTGCCTGGCCTCCCTGCTGTGTGAATTCCTGTGCACTGGATACTGGCTGTCTCTTTCTTGGCTTCCCCTCTCATTTGGGGTAAGGGTGGGGGATAGGAGGGCTCCAGTACCTTCCTGAGGAAAGGTGCAAAGAACATATTTGAGGATGTTCTCATGTATCAAGTGATCCTTAGCTATCTCTTTGTGTTTAGGAGAGTGGCACTAAAAAGTTCTATATGAGCTGGGCATGGTGGTTCACACTTGTAATTCCAGTACTTGGAAGGCTGAGGCAGGAGGATCACAGGTTCGAGGCCAGCCTCAGCTACTTACTGAGGCCCTCTGCAACTCAGCAAGACCCTGTTTCAAAATAAAGAATACAAAAAATAGGGCTTGGGGGTAACTCAGAGATAGAATATCCCTGGGTTCAAATCTCCAGTACCACAATAAAAAAAAAAGGTGGAGGGCTATGTGGCTGGGCATGGTGGCACATGCCTGTAATCCCAGCTACTCAGGAGGCTGAGGTAGAAGGACAGTAAGTTTGAAAGACCCTGTCTCAGAATAAGATAAAAAGAGCTGGGGATGTAGTCCAGTGGTAGAGCGCCCCTGGGGGAATGTTGTGTGTTTGAGTGGGCTCAAAGGGGTTGACTCAGCAGAAACCCGGAAGATTGTTTGAAGGATTCCCCAAGTTTAAATGTGTACAGATAGGCCTTTGTCCAGGTTAGTTTTCCCTAGACAGGAATAATCCAAACTCCTTCCTGTAGGTCATAAGGCTGGAGGCCAAAGTTGTTGGTACCGAACACTGGCTTCATTTATCAGTATGCAGACTTCTACTGAACCTTCTTATTTTTACTCCACCACCCCATTTCTATTCTCAGCTATATCTAGTGCATTAGCATCTTTGTTTCAAACTCTCCAGAGTAAACTCCATCCATCTGTCAGGGAGGGAGAAGGGGAACACCTGACTAGTGGAGCAGAACAGAAATTCTGAAACTTGCTCTTCATACACATTCATGAGCGCCCTCTGCTGTCAGCCTTGCCTACATCCCTGTCTTCAGAGATACCTGGTACCTTCAGTTCTTGCTTTCAGGGATCCTCAGTTCTTTTAGAGTTCTCTTTGAGAAGACAGAGAAAACTGACAACTAAATCAGCTATTATTCATCCATACAATGTGTGTGTGTGTGTGTGTGTGTGTGTGTGTGTGTGTGTGTGTTACTGGGAATTGAACTCAGGGGCATTCTACCTCTGAGCTACACTTTCAGCCCTATTTTATTTTGAAACAGGGTCTCACTAGGATGCTGAGAGTCTTGCTAAGTTGTTGAGGCTGGTTGGTCCTCCTGTATCAGCCTCCCAAGTACTGAGATTACGGACATGTGCCACCATGCCTGGTTATCCACACAGTTTTCACTGTCAGAATTTTTTTTTTTTTTTTTTT
>PVLC010032925.1:7025-17931 GCA_004027655.1 Graphiurus murinus | reverse complement strand
CTAAGTTGCGGAGGCCTCACTAAGTAGCTGAGGCTGGCCATGAACCCGAATCCTCCAGTCTCAGTCTCCCAAGTACTGGGATTACAAACTGCGCCAGCCCGGCTACATTTAAATTCTTTTAACATACTATTTTATTTCTCCACCTTTTCACAACATAGTTACAATGTTATTCCATGAGACTCCCCAAGGCATCTCACTTGCTACAAAACTTACCTTGGCTACAAAATCTAATCTTCCTTTCCTATTTTTAGATGCCAGGAGGGAAAGGGAGCTGTTGAAAACCTTTTTTTTTTTTTTTTTTTTTTTTTCAGTACTGGGAATTGAACCCAGGGGAATTCTCCTTCAGGCTACACCCCCAGACCTATTTTTATTCTTTATTTTGAAACAAGATCTAAGTTGCAAAGGGCCTTGCTAAGTAGATGAGGCTGGCCACGAACCTGTGATTCTCCTGTCTCTGCCTCCCAAATACTAGTATTACAAGCATGTGCCACCACAACTGGCTAAACCAATTTACAGTTTAAAAATTAACAACTTTCCCTCCTTGGTTGAAGTTAGTGGTTCTGTCTGTGGTAGGACTCCTTCCACACTAGCCATTGAAAGACCAATTAGTACCTTAAAAAAAGTCTTTGTATTATCTTCTGCCTTAATGCAAGTGTCTTATCCCTCTTCTTTGTAAGATAAAAACTATATCTGCACATGGAATAAGTTCAAATATTGGTTGACAAACCAAAAGCTAATATATCACTTCAAATGTAGCATCATAAGATAAATAATAAAAGAAAATTTAGGATACAGTCCCTAGCATGGGAGGATTTTTAAAATTCAATATAAGTCTTACCATCTCAAGAACTATTTACAATGTATCAGACTTGATACAATAGATATATTTCCTTTAAAACATATTTAAGGGTAAGGGTAGTACTCAGAGATAGAGAAGGTTTGCCTGGCAATCAGTCAATATTAAAGTGGGTTTGTTTTGGGGGGCTGATCCCAGGGGCATTCCTACCTCTGAGCTATACCCTCAGCCCATTTTTTATTTTTATTTGGAAACAGGGTCTAAGTTGAAGAAGGCCTTGCTAAGTTGCTGAAGCTATCCTGGAACCTGCAATCCTCCTGCCTCAGCCTCCCAAGTACTAGGATTATAAGCATTTACCACCACGCCCAGCTATTTAAGTGTTTTTTTAAAAATGTTTAAATTTCTTTTTAGAAATCATAATTTCCGAGCCGGGCGTGGTAGTGTACACTTGTAACCCCAGCATAGCCAGCCTCTTAGTGAGGCTACTTAGTGAGGCCCTCCACAACTTAGTGAGACCCTGTTTCAAAATAAAGAATAAAAAATAGGGTTGGGGGTATAGCTTGGAGATAGAATGCCCCTAAGTTCAATCCCCAGTACTGCAAAAAAAAAAATCATAATTTCCTTACTTAAATAAATTTAAAAACACATTTCATTTGGCTTTCAATTTGTGACAGCTTTTACAAAACTTCTAGCTATTTAATTTGGGGAGAAAAGAGAAGCAAATAATTTCTAAATATGCATGCAGATGCTCAAGTTTGCCCCTAGAAAGTGTGTAGAAATAATTATAGTAGACTGTTAGTTTCCCCTAAAATAGCAACTTCAAATTACTGAAGGAGTTATAGAGGTAAAATGTAAATAATACATTTATCTTCTTTAAGAAATTAAAGATCATAATGAGACCCTCTACAACTTAGTGAGATTCTGTTTCAAATATAAAAAATAAAAAGGCTAGGGATGTAACTTGGAGGTAGAATTCCCTGGGTTCAATCCCCAGTACCAAACTTTTGTTTAGTTAAAACAAAGAAATTAAGCTGGGCATAGTGGCACATGCTTGTAATCCCAGTTACTTGGGAGGCTGAGACAGGAGGATTGCCGGTTCAAATTCACACTTGGCAACTTAGGGAGATTGTTTGCAAATAAGAAATAAAATTGGGTTGGGAGTATAACTTGGAAGTAGAATGCCTATGGGTTCAATTCCCAGCACCACACCAAAAAAAAAAGAAAGAAAGAAAGATTAGAGTCTTTCTTTCTGTAGGATTTGTAACTCAGAGACCAATTTTCAAACATACAGAGGCAAATTTCTCTTACATTAAATTTTAGATTTCTAGCAGTCATGATCATGTTCAATGTAATGTTTTTGTTGTTTTTTGGTGCTAGAAATTGAAGCCAAGGCCTCACACATGCTAAGCATAGTCTCTACAATCCCCAGTCCCAAAGTAATTTTTTAAGCTATAGAAAGTATGCCTCTTCCTAAAACCATGTAACAAAATAGTTGTGGGTACAGCTCACTAATTATTAATAAATACATAAAATGCAAACTACTTCACAGAAAGGCTTCTGACGAGTGGGAAAAAAATCCAGCTTTCTCTTTCAGTTCCTTCCTCCAAGCTAAAATGAGGATTTAATCTCAAACGGATGTTCCAAGCTACAATACAGTTAAATGCCCAACTAAAATAACTCTAAAAGTTGGGGCAGATTGTTATAAATACAACAGCCAATAGTAATTTAAGATTAGTTTGTCAAAGTATTGCATTTCTACCCTGGATTAATTCAATAACCTAAACTTGGAAATAAATTAGAGGGTTTTTGTTGTTTTGTTTTGATTTTTGGCACCACGGATTGAACCCAGGATCATTCTGTCTCTAAATTACACCCCCCAGTTCAATTTTATTTTTTATTTTGAAATAAGGTCTCATAAGCCAGGCGTGGTGGCACACACTTGTAATCCCAGTACTTGGGAGGCTGAGATAGGAAGATTAATTGCAGGTTCACGGCCAGCCTCAGCAACTTAGTGAGGCCTTCTGGAACTTAGTAACACCCTATTTTTAAATTATTAGAAAAAAAGGGGGGGGGCTCAGGTATAGCTTGGAAGTAGGGTGTCCCTGGGTTCAATCCCAAGCACCAAAAAGAAAAAAATAATAATAAGGTATCATGAAACTACTATCCTCCTGTCTCAGTCTCACTAGTACTGGAATTAAAGATGTGCATCATTATGCCTGACTCTGAAATAACTTGTTTTTAATCTCAAGTTTAAAAAGTCTAAGATTCTACAGGATGTGATGCCAGCTGGTTGCAGTTTTCACTAATCAAAAAAAAGTAATCACTCGATCACATAAACTAGTGAGAAGTCAAAACATCAAAGGCACCAAAAATAAATTACTGTGGCACTACATGTCCCTTCATGATTTATTTCTCCAAAAAAAGTCTAGGTAAGCAATAATGGCTTAATTACTACTGCAACATAACAAAAAAATAGACACTATAGCATTTATCTATATGCCAACAAATGCTTTTATGTATAAAGCCTATACTAGACTCTACAACTGGTCTCTACATTCAATCCATTGTTTAAAGAGTTTGTTTTGTACAATTACAATGCACCAACAAATTTTTTTTTTTTTTTTTTTTTTTTTTGCGGTACTGGGGATTGAACTCAGGGGCATTCTACCTCTGAGCTATACCCCCAGCCCTATTTTTTATTCTTTATTTTGAAACAGGGTCTCACTAAGTTTCGGAGAGCCTCACTTGGTAGCTGTAAGCGGATTTTGAGTCAAGATACCTGCTTCTACTGAGAAACTGCAATTAAATATGCATTTAAATATACATTTATAAAGTATGACCTCATGAGCCCTGACCTAGAGAAACCAAAAATTAAAGTGTAGCTGGGCATGGTGGCTCATGCCTCTAATCCCGGTACTTGGGAGGCTGAGACAGGAGGATGGCAGATTTGCAGTCAGCCTCAGCAACCTAGTGAGGCCCACCACAACTAGTGAAACCGTTTTAAAATAAAACAGAGCTGGGGGATTGGCTCAGAGGTAGAATGCCCCTGGCTTCAATCCTCAGTACCACCAAAAATAAATATAGATATGTAGATAGATAATAGATTAAACTGCAGCTACAAATAGATGGTGCAGGAAATCAGAGCACACTTTATATTCAGAGTCTAAACCTAAAATATGCATTCAAATTCTTAAGTTCTGGGTTTGTAAAGAAATACTAACAGTAATAAAGAAACAGATTGCAATAAGCAGGTAAAATTCTCCAAAAGTGCAGAAACAAAAAGACTAGCTTTGAGTATAACTTTATGCTATTTCAACACCAACACACTTTATCAGGCTTGGAATTAAATTACCTCAGTCACTCATTGGAATGTAAATGCATTTGTAAAGTTGTCTGAAGGTACTCCAACTAAACCACAGTGAAAAGGAAAGAGCCTGGATAAAGTAAACACGTAATGTGAAATGTTTGATTCCTATTAGCCCTGAGCTTTAAAATTAAAAAAAAGTCACAGCTTATTGTTAATATTTATTCGGCAAGAATATCGTCATCAAAGGATGTAGACAGATACAACTGGAAAGGAAACACCAGACTTCAGGGAGCCTATCTTCACAACCTTGAGTTGTTCACTGGGGTTGTGAAAATCAGATGAGGTAAGACACATGCAAAGTACTCAGCACAATCGCTTTGCTGATAGTAATCACTCAATAGTCCTTAACAAGAATATATTAACTAGTCACTAAAACACAGGTTCAAATCCTAACGACAACTAACTACTAATTTCTTTTCTAACCACAAATTCCTTTTACGGTGCAAAGAAGTAATGAATAAAACACTTTTCAAACTGCCATCTTAAAGACCAGAAAGGTCCAGTAACTTAAAAACTGCTTTCAAAAATTGCATTGGACTGTCATGACCACAAATTCCCAACCTTGTTAAAAAGCTGAGTAACTGATTAGAATTCTCAGAAGGAACAAAGCCAGCTAAATCAGGGACAGTTAAAGGTCAAAGGCGTCCCGGCCGGGAGCAATCTGCTCCACTTATACGATCTCTGCCTTCTCCAAGAACAGAGAACCGAGCCCACGGAAGGCACGGCCGAAGTGGAGGCGAGGACCTACTGGGTGACATCCCGCCCTCGGGGATTTCCTCCAGAAATATAAACGCTCCTACCAGGCTGCCCAGTGACTTCCCGGGAGACCCCGGACCTCAGAAGTGCCTACCTCTCCCAGACTCCCCAGCTGCGCCCTCGGCCCCCAGACCGCCCCCGCCCCCGCGCTGCGCCCGCCGCTGAGCAGAGGGTCCCCGCGGCCCCGCCCGCGCCCGCGCCCGGCAGGATACTGAACACAGTCCGCTCCCAGGGCTCCAGCATGTACAGCGCGGTGACCAGCAGGTACTGGTAGTAGAACCAGGACATCTGTTTCCAGGCCCGCGCCAGCGCCATCCCCGCCATGCGCCTCCCACGATGCTGCCGCGCGTCCGTGTGTCCGCCGGCCGCCACCCAGCGTCCTAGAGCCCCAGGCCTCCGGGCCCGCCCGCCCGCCACCCCGCGCCCATTGGCCTGCCCGGCCCCGCGCGTCACCGCGGCACGCCCAGCCGCGCGCGCCCGAGCCCCGCGCCGAGCCCCGCCCGCCGGCGCCCATTGGCCAGCCGCGGCCCCGTGTCCGCCCGCCCCGCCCCAGCTGCCTGCGAGGAAATGATTTGCAGAATACCTGTTACGCCTCGGCTTCTTTCTAGCAGGGGGATTACAGGGTGAAAGGGAACTCATCCCGTTCCTTACCTCGTGCAGGCACTCACAGGAATGCAAGTAAAGTTGTGACCCGTGCAGAGGAGGACAGTGAGGGGATCTGAGAGGGTGGGGAGTCAAGGATGAGGAGGGCTGGAAAGGCATCTCTGCAGAAGTGAAGCGTACACACCTTCCTTCTTTCCTTCCTTTCTTCCTTCCTTCCTTCTCCCATGCAGACCAACATACCCCATGCACTCCTTAACCTAAAAACAACAGTTTTACCATAAATATCTTTCTGTCCACCTCTTAGTGGTCAAGGAGCCGTTTAGGTCAAGGCCAAGAGAAGCATGCTTATCTAGTGGGTTCCGCTACTGGCAGCTTGAGATCAGTATGTGGGCTGGTGAGATCTAGAGATACACTCCTCACTGTAGTCTCCAGCGTGAATTCCACGCACTGTTAACCTGTGAAATGGCGCGATTAAATCACCTGCTGTTTAAATCTTTAAAGTTTCTCGATTAAATAACCTACTGTTTAAACTTTAATGGTTGATAGCTCTTTATTCATTTAGAAATATCAAGAGCTATTTATGAGCTAGACCTTAGGAATAGCAAGCCAGATGGACTGAGACCTGCCTTCATAAAGTACCCAGTCTACCAAGGAAGAGAAGCAAGGTAACTAACTTCTCTAGAAGGGTGGCAGAGGGTATTTTTATGTTGTGTGTAAATAGCCCAGAGGAAATCAGACTAAGATTGGGACTGTAAAAGGCTTCTGGGAGATGGGCATGGTGGCACACACTTGTAATCCCAGTACTTGGGAGGCTGAGACAGGAGGATCACAGGTTCACGGCCAGCCTCAGCTAATTAGGCCCTCTGCAACTTAGTGAGACCCTGTTTCAAAATAAAGAATAAAAAATAGGGCTAGGGGTGTAGCTTGGAGGTATAATGCCCTGGGTTCAATCCCCAGTACCACAATAAAAGGGAGGAGGGGGGCTTCTGGGAAGTAGCGCTTGAGAGTCTTACTACTTGCTGAGGCTGTCCTAGAACCTGTAATCCTCTTGTCTCAGCTTCCCAAGTACTGGGACTACAAGTATGTGCCACCATGCCTGGCAGAGCTTGTCTTTAAATTACATGTTAGTAAGAAGTAATTTATGCCTCACCAAAGTTCAGCTCTGGGGTAGCATGTGATGCCAGTATTAGAAGCAACCCCAGAAGCACAGAGACCACACTCAGACCCTCTGCCTGGAGAGGAAAAAGCATAGGAAAGCATGCCAGCCCAACACTCTGGCCCCTGAAAAGCAGAGCCCTACAGGAAAGCTGGTGGCACAATAAAGTCTGAGTCAGTTATGGAAAAAACTAGCACTTTTTTTTTAACTGTATCACTTTTAAAAGGAACATGCATATACATACACACAGAACCACACAGCTATATTCATAAATAAGGTTGGTGCCTGGCTGATATCTAATAAGTATAACTTAATTCCATCAGCATGTATTAGGGATCTGGTTCCTATATATTTTCACATTTGTGTGAAAGTTACTAGTTCTTACTTGGGTACAATAAATGAACATCTCTATTTGCTAATTTTTATATGCTTTTTAAACCACAAGAAACATTTACTAAATATCTAGCACCCTATTCCTCTGTGTGTGTGTGTGTGTGTGTGTGTGTGTGTGTGTGTGTGTGTGTGTATGGTGGTGGTGGTGGTAGTACTGTGGATTGAACCCAGGGGCATTCTACTTCTGAGCTACAACCTCAGCCCTATTTCATTTTTTAGTTTGAAACAGGGTCTTGCCAAGTTGTGGAGGGCCTCGCTAAGTTGCTGAGACTGGCCTCGAACCTGCAATGCTTCTGTCTCAGCCTCTCAAGTACTAGGATTACAGGTATGCGCCACCATGCCCAGCTCCAGCAATTCTTTAGAAGCCTTCCCCTTACTCAGAACTATCAGGACCCTACATTTAGTCCCTCATATTTCCTCCCAGCTCCAAAAGTGTCATCTCTAATCTGGAAGTCTATTCTCTCTATTCGGACATCAGATGTCACCTTCTGTCACAGGTCCTAAAAAGTCTTTCTCTCCACTCCCACTTCCTGTACCCTCCAAACATTCTCAGCCAATCTTTCTGCACCTGTTGAACTATTTTTTCCCCTTCTATTGACTCAGATCCTTTCTGGACTAAGAGTAGGAAAAAAAATAAGCTATCATTCTTGTTATCTTTCTTTTGTTAACTACCGACAGCTACCACTCTTCAAGTACCTTGACACAGTCCTAACCATCCCTCCAAAAGACAGACTCCAGGTTCTGTATCTACCTGAAGCCACTTACTCAAATTTACCAAAATGTCCTTGAAGCCAAATCCAGTGAAGTTGTTTTTCTTGTTGCTTGCAGGGCTGGGGATCAAACCCAGAGACTCACATGTGCCAGGCAAGTGCTCTACCACTGAGCTGCATCCCCAACCCTCCACAAAGTATAATTGTTCTTCTTAGTTGTGTGTAGTGATGTACACCTGTAGTCCCAGCTACTGGGGAGGCTGAGGCAGGAGGATCACTTGAGCCCAGGAATTTGTGGCCAGTCTGAGCAATATAGTGAGACTTTGTCTCAAAAAAAAAAAAAAAAAGTTCTTCTTACTCACCCTCTCTATGGCTCTATGCAATTTCACACTAATCATTTCCAGTCTTGGTTCTACCACAATGCACTATCCAACTTTCTCTTGGAGTGCTCATTGCTCCTTTGACTCCTATGATAAAAACCTGCCTCCCAATTGCACCAAGCTAGGGACCAAACCTCGGACATGTGGGCCTTTGGGAGACATTTAAGGTCCAAAGTGGAACCAGGCATGGTGGCGCACCCTTGTAATCCCAGTACTTGAGAGGCTGAGACAGGAGGAACATGGGTTCACAGCCAGCCTCAGCTTCTTAGTGCGGCCCTCCACTACTTAGTGAGGCCCTTCATAACTTAGTGAGACCCTGTTTCAAAATAAAATAGGGCTGAGGGTGTAGCTTGGAAGTAGAATGCCCCTGGGTTCAATCCCCAGCACCGCAAAAAAAAAAAAAAAAAAAAAAAAAAAAATCCAAAGTATAGGAGGTAGTAATGCCTCCCCAGGCCAGCATTAATATGGCAGAATAATTATACCAAGAACACAACTCAGATCAGTCAGATCAGGCCTGGTGGTGCTTGCCTGTAATCCCAGTACTTAGGAGGCTGAGACAGGAGGATCACAGGTTCGTGGTCAGCCTCAGCAACTTAGGAAGACCCTGTTTCAAAATAAAAAATAAAACATGGCTAGGGGTGTATTCTATACCTTGGGGTTCAACCTTCAGTGCCAAAACAAACAAACAAACAAAAAACACCAATTTTTTCGATTTTTTTCGATTTTTTCCCCCAACCCTAAAGACCCCTGCTTTTCTCCATCCGTTTCTCAGTTGGTTCATCCCTCCCTTGGGTTCCAAATATCACTTAGGCATTTATTCTCTTTGTTGTTGTTTTTGGGTTTTGGTTTTTTGGTGGTACTCAAATGATGTGCTCAAACATTGAACTATACCCTCAGCTCTATTTATTTTGAAACAGGGTCACCTTAAGTTGCCAAGAATGGCCTCAAACTTGTGATCCTCCTGTCTCAGCCTCCCAATTACGGGATTACAAGCATGCACCACCACACCAAGCTACTTCAGGCATTTATTCTAACTGCTGGCAGAACATATTTAAGTATAATTAAAATAATGATAAAAGTTATCTTTAACACATTACAATTGTCTAGTCCTTTCCAGTTTACAAAGTGCTTTCATCATCTTGTGCCTCAGAAAGAGTAATAACAACCATCTTTTAATAAGTATGGGCACTGGAGTTCAAAGACCTGGTCAAGACCAAACTAATCTTGTACCACATGACCTCTGCCCTCGGAGACCTAAGATCTAAAAACAAATGTGAGCCGGGCGTGGTGGCGCACGCTTGTAATCCCAGCATTCGGGAGGCTGAGACCGGAGGATCCGGGTTCGAGGCCAGCCTCAGCTAACTAGTGAGGCACTCCACAACTTAGTGAGACTCGGTTTCAAACTAAAGAATAAAAAATAGGGCTGGGGGTATAGCTCAGAGGTAGAATGCCTCTGAGTTCAATCCCCAGTACTGGAAAAAATAAAAAAAATAAATAAAAATAAAATAAAAACAAATGTGTCCACATGTCCCACGGAAAGGTATAATTAGGTTTAAACTGCACCGACGACCTTGGTTTGCCAATGGCAAGCCAGGTCACACAGAGCCGGCCCTTAAGCACTTCACAGCCCACACACAAGTTGTATGCACATGGTGGCCACAGAGGATGGGGTTCCTCCTGCCCACTAGGTTTGCATGATACACCCACCTGGCAGCCACAGGACCCTCTGGGTTCTAGGCCTGAACCCCTCCTGCAGGGGCTGGGCACGACTCAGACGACCAAGCTATGCTAGGAGCAATGAAGGGACTGTGCAGGGGTAAAGGAGAAAGGGAAGAAGGAGAAGGTGAAAAGCAGAGGGGCTCTGGGCCAGCAACGGGGCAAGAGAAGTGAGAGTCAGTTCCCGGGGTGGGAAAACTGCTGCCCCAGTGACTTGGGGTAGGGAAGAAAGGGATCAAGCAAGGCTACAACATTTGACTATAAACCAAAGTAAACCCTTAAAACATACTGCACAGTGTCTCAGAACACAGAAAATGCTTGGTAAAACACTTACACATTTTTTTATTATAGTGACTACTGACAGGCACAAAAAAGAAAACAAGCATTCACAATAGAACTGATATTCATATTTTCCATATACATATTTTATTCAAATAGGCTTCTACTCTGGCATAACAACAGAGTTCAGTAAGTGCATGTGCCCCAAAGTGGGGCAGAAGAAAATGTGGAGATTTGCCGGGCGTGGTGGCGCATGCTTGTAATCCCAGCATTCGGGAGGCTGAGACGGGAGGATCTGGGTTCGAGGCCAGCCTCAGCTACCTAGTGAGGCACTCTGCAACTTAGTGAGACCCTGTTTCAAAATAAAGAATAAAAAATAGGGCTGGGGGTATAGCTTAGAGGTAGAATGCCTCTGAGTTCAATCCCTAGTACTGCAAAAAAAAAAAAAGTGGAGATTTGGGGGGGGGGTGGTACTGGGGATTGAACCCAGAGGCATTCTACCTCCAAACTACATTCCCAGCCCTATTTTATTCTTTTTATTTTGAAACAAGGTCTTGCTACATTGATGAGAGTCTCACTGCTTACTGAGGCTGTCCTCGAACCTATGGTCCTCCTGTCTCAGCCTCCCAAGTACTGGGATTACAGGCATGCACCACCATACTAGGCTTAATTTTGGAGTTTTGAATAAAGGTAAATATATGAAAATATGGCCATATTTTCATGTGTTTCTTTTTTTTTTTTTTTTTTTTT
>PVLC010032924.1:0-17832 GCA_004027655.1 Graphiurus murinus | reverse complement strand
ATTATATTAACTCTCTGCTGCTGATTACTACATAAAAGAAAATGGCATTTTCATTTCATTGAAGTAAATGCTACTTTAATTCTCTTCCACTTGCATCCCAATCCCAATCATTATCCTTGTAAAGGTATCCCTGCTCATTTCTAGAATAATCTATACGCAACACTATTCACTACTATAACTGGAATGATGGTTATGGTTTAAGTATTAACCAGCTATTTTTACTATTCAATGCCTCGATTTTTTTTTTTTAGGGGGCACTGAGGATCGAACTCAGAGGCATTCTACCTCTGAGCTACATCCCCAGCCCTTTTTTTTTTTACTTTTTATATTTTGAAACAGTGTCTCACTAAGCTGCTGAAGGCCTCACTAAGTTGCTCAGACTGGTATTGAACCTGTGATCCTGCTATCTCAGCCTCCCAAGTACTGGGATCACAGGTGTGCACCACCACACCCAGCGGTGGCTACCTTTTTTTTTTTTTAATAGCACTTAGAATCCATCATTCATGTTATACACACGTCTCAGAGCATCCTGACAATTCAGATCTTCTTTCTGTTTCCTAGGAGGGACAAGAAAAACAAAGCTCGCTCTTCCTCACACTAGAAATGTATGCTTCCTATTCTTTCTCTTTTCTGTCTTCCCAAAGAGCTTTATATCATCATGGTCTCTATTTATTTGGAATTGGATTTGTACAACATTTCCTCTATAAGGTATTTCCTGACCACCTTTCTAAAACACCCCTCATCACCACCTACAACTCTGCTTCATTTCCTTTATAGCTCTTAACACTATTTGAAATTTTCTTTTTCTTTTTTTTTGTTTTGTTATTTAATTACTTGTATTTGTATGTCTCCACTATTAACATTTAAGTGCCAGGAAAACAGATTTCATTTACTTAAAATATAAATCTCATAAGAGAACAGCTCAACATAGTTTATATTTTCTCCAGCTTTTCGTTTAATTGTCTGGATTCATTTTCATGCCTCCTGTGAGCAGTCAGATTGTTGGGGGGACTGTTAGCTAACTTGTGTTCCATGAATGATTTTAAGCTCCCTTTCTACATAGGAAAAAGAATTCAAATATGCTACCCTTAAGTCACTCAGTAATCAGGAACTAAGAGAAGTTTTGAATAAAATCATAAAGAAACTTAGAGGGATTAAGAAAAAAGGCAGATGATTGGGAGAATAAACATCCCAAATGATGTCTAATTTGGTTGAAAATAACCAGGATCTGCTGTGTGACGCAGGGAAAAGATTACTGGGGTTCTTGTCTCCTGGCCTGATTGGCAGTCTGACCTCTGGGAGCCTGGTAAAGTTCTCCTAAGCTCTACGGACACTTCCTAATAAATGCATTGAGAATCCTAAGATACAACAATATCAAGTCAAGCTTGGAAGGCTTTTCGGTATGTTTTTGGTTATCTTTAAAAATTAAAACCAGCTCTGCCTGTAGTCTACTTGTCTTGTTTGATTATAGAAATATTCCCAGCAAGTGATTTCCTAATTTGGAAAGTGATTTTTTTTTTCTAAATGCACATTTTAATCTGCATGATGACAAGCCATTGACTACAGTGATTTTATAAAAAATAATTTTATGAATTAAAAAAATTAGAAATGATGTGCTTTTCAATGGCCTTTTTCCTTATTAATTGGACTTTTTTTTTTCTACATGCCCTGTGATTGGCGACATGGAGCTACAATTTCAATATTCAGATTTCAAATAGATAAAGGCATGTTCAACAGAGAATGTTGTCCTTAGAAATGTTGCATCCCTGAATGAAGTCATATAATTATATAGATGTTTTCTGGCATCTTCCTAGTATTTCAAGATTTTCTTAACTCCATTATTTTTCTCGAAGCAAATTAACCTTAGAAACTGAATAATGACATCCTTCCTAGAAGAAAAAAAAAGTTTCCTCAAATTACTTCAGAGGACTTCCGCTGATGCTTTATTTTTAATAAACCTTCAGGCAAATAACCACTTTTGAACTTTGCACTTTGCCCTCTGAGTTTCACAACCTGGAGAAAGATCAATACCAGAGTCAAAATGTCAGTAGAAGGGAAAATGATATGCACAAATTGTTATTTGTACAAGGCCCCTGATTTTGTTTACTAACTTGAATATAAACTTTGCATTTTATTAAAAGCAAATGTCCAAGTCCTCTGCAGGGACCTGCTGTTCCAGATGATTATATTTTTGGAAGAAAACTGCAAAGGGCATGAATTAACAGGGAAGGGTGGATCTCCTGTGGGAATTCCTTTTGTATTAAATAGCAGAAGATAAGTATGAGGCCATGTGTGTATTTGAGGCAGAAAAAGGGAGAGAGGAATCACTGCAGACATGATCCTCTACACTGACAAATATATCACTCAAAACTATTGCCATAATATACCAAAAGTAAAAAAAAAAAAAAAAAAAAAAAAAAAAAAAAAAAAAAAAAAAAAAAAAAAAAAATTGACCTTCTGAATAATTCTAATTCTTGAAATTTACCAAGGTTAAATAATCAAAGAAATGCATACAGATATTACCTTTGGAGATATGGCACCTTAATTCTTTAGTAAATAAAAATAAAAGTAAAAAATAGAGAAATAGACAAATCCCATTCATTTCTGATCAGATGTAATGAATCCATTTAAAATATTTTATGTAATCAACTGAGGAAATTATCATTGCACACATGTGCATGAAAAAAACAAATCCACAACCGGTGTGATTCATTTGTAAAATCTGCAAATTTCTTAAAGACTAGTATGTACAAAGGCGCCTAGAAGAAACGATGCAAAATTAGTTCCTCCATTTCTTGGATGTAAGCTCTGTAAATACTTTTCATTTTCCTCATTACACATGAGGAAATATTCTTAAAAATATTCTTTAAAAAATTACTTCAAAATGTATTCCTTCCATGCAGTAAAACTTCCTGTTAAAATAGGTACTGTGCTATTCCTATTTATTTCTAGCATTCCTACACTCACACACACACACACACACACACACACACACACACATCCACACACACACATCAAATTTGTCAAGACTACATATTTTTTAGAGTCTGTTCTTCAGACTTCTATGGCAATAAATTCCGTATTTCTTTCTTTCTTTTTTTTTTTAAATTTTGCTCCTTTTCAGAGTTTCTTTCTACCAAAAGAGCAAACCTTAAATGCTTAAAGTATTAATAAACATGGTATGTTGTCTTGACTCTGGAGCTTGTTAGGGATTTTAGAAGATATGAGCTCCTATCCTCGAAGAGTTTATAATCTTGCTGGAGAAAACATGTTTACTGTACAACGTATGTACAGAAATAACTGGGGGAGAGTTTGTGTGGTCCTAGCCAATGGTGTGGTCGGTTTCCTGACTTTGTTTTTCTCAGGTGAAGTTAATATATAAGAGACTGGCAGGGATCTTGTGGAATTAATTAAGAAGAACAAATATAGTAAAGCCACAATTAGATTTATTAGTGCAGCCCAAAGTAAGGCTTCTAAGACGTGGGTGAGTGAAATATGTGCATCCTCTATTTAATTTTAGCGGTCAGGGAATAACATTAAAATATCCAGCTTGCATTATTTAGAGCGTGTTTAGTTATTCCAGTGAAGTTAATATTTCAAATGAAGAATAAAGCTCAGATGAGAGATAATTTAAACACAACCTGTTATGAATTGTTTGGCGACTTACTTTTATGCATGAAATAAATGTCACCCAGCAGAAAGGATTCGCATTGTAAATGGCCCTTCTGTAATCCTACGCTCAGGCCTTACAGTTATATGTCATCGTCCCACAAATTTTAACTTAAAAAGACAACAGAAGAAAACAAAAATCAAATAATGAAAAAAAAAATGGAGATGAAATTGAAATTCGGGAGAAAAGCTCAATATCTGTAAGTAATTAAATATCGCATTGATTTCTTGGAATTTAGCAGCCAAGAGATCGTGTTTCACTCCATTAATTTGTTCTTTTTACTGCCCACTGTAGGAAACAAAGAGTGAAAGCCAGTGTCCAGAGTTCCATCTCAATCAGTCTACAGTGTTCTCACCAGTAAGATATATCCTTCCACGATCCACTTTTGACAAAAATTGCAATTTCTCTGGTAGTGGTGCCAAAGAGAAATGCTTCAAAATAAAACAACAATAAAATATAATTGGACCAGGACTAAAGGCAACTCTGGAGTTACCAGCTGTACAGACACAGTCTCAAAAGAATGAAGGCCATATTAGAACTTCAGAAAAAGACATTAGACACGCTATCCTGCATTGGATTTCAAAGGGAATGACAGCACATGTTGTTTAGCACGTGTGTAATAAATAGACGGATGTCTTTATTTGCTTATTTGTATTTGGCTTTGTTTATCCATGCATAGGGAAGTTTTGCTGCCCAGTATCTTAATGATAAGAATAAAAGGGTTACTATTTTTATTTATATATAAATAAATTTATATGTAAATAAATTTATACTTATATAAATAAATATTATTTATTACATTATATCTATTTATACATATATATTTTTTGCAGTACTGGGGATTGAACCCAGGGACATTCTAACTCCTAGCTACACCCCAAGCTCTATTTTATTTTTATGTTTTATCTGTAAACAAGGTCTCACTAAGTTGCTGAGGGCATCACTAAGTAGCTGAGGCTGGCCGTAAACCTACAATCCTCCTGTCTCAACCTCCCGGGTGCTGGGTTTACAAGTGTGCACCACCATGCCTGGCAAATGGTTACTTTAATGTTGTTGTTTTCTATGTCAGAAACAATAAATATAATTAAATATATATATGCACTGAAGATTGTAATGTTCCCATCTGGTGACCTTTAGTACACCTCTGCTTACACAGAATTTGATTCCTCTACAGAACAAGTCAGTTGCAATAGTAAATATACAGCTGAAAATCCATTTCATTTCTTTTCAGTGAAATCAGCAACTGAAAGTAGGCTGTCCAGAAAAAAAAAATCATATTGCTTTTTTTGCTAATGCCTCATTTTTTATGAGTACCCTGTTCTTTTCCTTTGAGAGACTGGTCAAAACTATCCACCAGAGTTTAAAGATATTTTCCTGTTGTGTTCTCTTCTAGTTGGTTAATTCTGTTTTATCCTGCTCTTGTTTCTCCGATGTCAGCATGAATTTTAGAGTGAAAGAAAAAAGAGACTGCTGCAAATAAACCTCATGCTAATAAGCTCCAAGGGAGGGCCCTACAGTGTATATATGTACACGTGAGCACTTGATCTTTCAGTATTGCTTTCCTTCTTACCAGTAAAAATTGTTGCTTATAAAATAAACCACACACACGCACACACAGGGACGGAACTCACAATTGAAACATTTAAATGATTATTTGCTTCTCTTTCTACCAGCTTGTAAAACATTATTTTCTTATTCTTCCTTAAATGGCCTGTGCTAATTACATACTGTGACCCCTTACCCTCCAAGTGCCTTCATTTATGACTGCGCATTCCTTTGAATGGCCACACGTTGGCCAGGTTTATAAGATGCTGCTACCAGACCTTCCACTCCTGACTTCTGCTCTCCGAGGTCAGAAGTCTAACTCACCACATGGAGCTTGGCAGACAGGTAATTTACTCAAAACCCAAGAAATAATGCAAAATAGAACAACAGAGTATGATCCCCTTTTAAATATCAAGGTTATTGATTTTGACATATTTGTGTAATTTCTCTTCTAAAAGAGGAAGAAAAAATAAAAATTTTCTGGGTGTGGTGGTGCATGCCTGTAATGCAAGTACAGACTAAGACAAGACGATTGCAGGTTTGAGACCAACTCAGCAACTTAGTGAAACCCTGTCTCAAAAATTAAATAAATAAATTTTGCTGGGTGTGGTGGTGCATGCCTGTAATCCCTGTACTTGGGAGGCTGAGACAGGAGGATTGCATTTCCTTGTTTGTTCTATTGTTTCTGTCCTCTATAATGTAGAGCAGAGAACTTGCTCTCTCACTTTCTCTGTTTCCTACCACCATGCCATGAGCTGCACCTGTGAGCCAGTCTCACATGGACTGAACCCCTGAAATCTCCAAAACTGTGAGCAAATAACTCTTCCTTCCTCTAAGGTGTGTGGTGGTCAGGTGTTTTAGATTATAGCAGTGAGAATACTACTAAAACAGTACCTATCTTTCAATTTCTTGAGATCTAATGTAGATTTAAAACTCCTTTAATTTTTATGCAGTACAGCTTGGGTTATAGTTAGTCAATGAATATTAGGATGGATTGATACAAATTGACTTAGCAATTAGAGATTTTTATTAAATCATAATGGGACAATGGAATCACTCAAGAGGCAACTCAACATTTTTGTGCATAAGGACTTATAATTTTAAGCATTATTACTCAAAGTTCTAATTTTCTCCCAATTACTAAATTACTTCAGATGAAACACTTTTAAAATTTGAACTACTCAGTTACTTAAGGCCCTTAATGCATTCCCAGTAGGTAGAAAAAACTATAGTATGAGCATAATATATTCTCATCAATTGCTAAGTTAAATAATGTTATTATAATTCACACAACTGTGATTGATATAGAAAGATATGGCAAAGGGGGAAGATGTGTTTATCATCCTGTTGTGCTTACACAAATGAAAAATCATGTAATACCTGTCATTTTAATAAAATTTATATTATAACCAATACCATTAAGAAGGAAAATAGGGTGCTAGAATTTATGCAAAATTAAATTTATAGACTCAAAACATTTTTATAAGTAGCACCATGATCAATAGAAAAATATTTTCAATTAAATATGTCGAAATCTAGATAAGAATCACTGGGTTATCATTAAGAATCTCACGCTCATTTCATGAAATAGCAACCATTGCCTATAACATTTTGTATGCATGGAATTTTCAGCCATTTGATTTGCAAGCAAATTCTCCATGACAGCATCATAGATATTTTAAATCTCTTCCCAGTGGCATTTGACTTTATGTTGAAATGTTTCTTTCACACATAACATTAAACACGTGATGACTTCATTATCCAGGAGAGGAGTCTGTGCCGCTTCCTGGAGAGCTGCAGAGTCAGGATGACAAGCGTTACAATTCTGGGATCCTTTTCCTAGGAAGCCTTGGGGTGCTTCTCCCCACCCATGCACCAGTGATGTGGGCTCTCCGAAAAGAGGCCATTTACTTGCCCTATTGTCAGCGCATCTGGGGGCCTTGTCAAAACAATATAATTTTACCTTGTAACTTTTTGACGTCTGTATTTATTGCACCTGTCTTTGGCCATGATTTATGACCTGTCTGGTGACTATTTCTTCTCAAGTTGGAGTTTACAATATGAGATAAGTGAAGCATTTAAAGGTCTGTGTATGTTTCAGAATGGGAAATGGATATTTTGCACCTACAGCTGAGTCTTTCCGTTCCCCTCAACCTCATCGTCACCACCAAAGTGGCCACTGTGATACACCATTCACTCAGGTCTCCAGAGAAAGAGAGAAGAGACAGATTAGGTAAGAGTGCATTTTTCTCCCATCTCTTTTGCAGGGGGAATTGTATCAATAAATTCTAATGAGCGGCAAGAAAATTCACCATAGGGGAGGAGTCCAATGGCAAACATGTGTTTGTTGTAAAGAGAGCCTAGTGACCTTTTGTCTTTGTAATTGTATCCTGGCTGGGCTCATCGGTGATTCTATATATCACCAGAAAACACACTTACCATTGACAAAAATGTGCATCTTTGAGAAGCAGCCATTCTAATTAAATAGCTCAACTAGGCTGCAATCAAGAGACTGTTCCTTCCTTGAACTTTCCCCTTTTGGTCTCGGCATTAGTTTACAAATGTTTAGCAATTCTTCTCAATCTTACAAAGTATGGATTTTAGGTATGTTTCTGTTCTGTGTTTTTATAACACAATGTTTTAAACCCTTCTGCTCCTATTGTCCAAAGTTCATAGGAATGAGATCTATTAGGGGAAATTCTAAAATTACCAACAACTTGTAATTTTTTTTCCAAAAATAGTTTGAGATAAATGAATAAAATCTGTTTTTGTCTCCTTGGTAGGGCTGCAAACTCTTGATTTTCATTGAACACCTTGAATGGCTACATTACCTTAAAGTAACATTAAGATAAGTTAAGAATTAAAACTTAAATGTTTTTAAAATGATACTTTAAAAGACAACATATACTGCCACTACTGAGCACTTTTCCTCACCCACATCCTACCTAGAATGAGGATTTTACCTAAATTTGGCTATATAATTTATTTTATATGAGTGACAAAAATCTATCCTTGGAGATATAACCATAATTCTCTATTTTAAAATATAAACTTAGATTGTATCCTTACTTTTAATAAGTAATACTTTTGTTCACTTCTGAGAATTCCCTAAAATCTTGCAATTGTTAACTGTTTTATTGTGTTATTTTGGTGAAGTTATAATTGTCACTGGATCCTATAAATTACTTTTAATTAATTAATCAGATACCAAATATATACTTTAAAATATCCACTTTATTCATTTAAATATACTTCAAAAACTCACGGCAGAAACTTCCAAACAATAAATAAGCTGACTTCACTCACTCACACAATGTGATTTGACAATTGAGACTTCTGACCTCTGACATGAAGAATTGTCAAATCCAAATGAGACAGAGGTACATCTGTGAACTATAATACTTAAATCATTATTATGGAATAGCCATGAGTCATGCCATGGTTGACTTTTGCCATTTATTATTAGTCTATCTCCAATCCAGAAAACAGGAGAAGTTTCTGGATTGTGTGGATTGTTTCGAGTTGACAATTCCACACAATTTTTTTTGTACATTGGTAACAGACAAAATCTTACCTTCAAAAAGGGAGAGAATTAAACTTTGTGTTCTATGGGAACTTCTGAAAGTTACAGAATTTTGTGTGTGCGTGTGTGTGCGCGCGCGTGTGTATGTGTGTGTGTGTGTGTGTGTGTGCTGCATAGACCATAGTTTCCACAGCAAAGAGTCTTGTGGCCTGAGCCCTTTACAGTCCTTTGCCACCTACTTCTACAACTAGGTCTCAAGTTTCTTAACATTTTATCCCATAAATGATATCTAACCCTTTGATTGATTTTGTTGTATTTTTCTATAAGTGATTCATATCATTTCTTGCAATGACTATAACGATGGGACCCAAAAAGAGTATAAATCTGCCAAGGTTGTTTGTATATCACCAATACCGTCATGGTTCCTACATGCAACACTCACCCCTATCAATACATTTGCCGTGTGTACATTGTTAATTGATCTTAGAGAGTCACTTATCTTGTCTACCCCATTTTACTCTGTCCTCTAAACAAAAACTACTCCTTACCATCTTCTTCTGGTACAATTGCATTTTTATTTTACTTATTTTTATTATTTTTATAATTGTATTGGTGCTTTATAGTCTCACATCATAGTGATGACAACATACAGGCACACTGCACTTGGTAAGTTTTCCCCCAGCTCCCTCCCCATTTCCTGCTTTCCCCATACAAGATATTGAGATTGGCATGTAGTTTATGCCTGTGAAATTTTCGGCAACATCTTCCTTTCCTGAAGACCCAGGACTCTATTCTTTGGCACATTCAAATGAGACAGGGATACATTTGTGAGCTATAACGCATAAATCATTACTGTGGTGTATACACTAGTCATTCCATGCTTGGCTCTTGCCATTCTTATTAGTCTATCTCCCATCTTTCTCCACTGCGTGATATGATTTTCTTTTTGAACCTACTCATCCTTCACGAGTTAGACTTTGCCCATGTGTTGCCAAGCCAGTGAAGACATCAGCACTGGCAGGACATTCGACTAAGATTAGAAATGGCCCCATGACATCACCCTCTTTTGCCTATCGAACAGATGGTTTCTGTATATTGTGCAATTTTAGGTCATTATTCATGGTTTGGGTCAGTATAATCCAGGAAGCCAAAAAACTGCCAAGAAAAAAATTGACCTGGAATCAGTTCAAAGACTCAAAATTATTTCATTGATTAGACGCCTGAGTTTTCATTTTCCAGAAGAACATCATGAATCATCAATACATGATAATTCCTGAGTCATTTTTAGCATGCATGATGCTTGGAACTTCAAAACAAGATAATCTGGGAAGGTTAACCTTAAAGAAGTATGGTAAATAAGATAGAGAAGAAACTTTGTTGGGGACAACTGAACTTGGGCCAGGGCGATTGACAGAGGCAAGTGGTGTGTTTGAACTGGATGGTTATTTATTTTTCACCTTATACTTGTTGACGTCACATCCTCCCTCCTCCCTTCAGCTTGGCTCAGAGACAGTGAAGAGGTATGTGTTCGAGTAGCCAGACAGGAAGCTATTTTGAAAGGCCTTGTTCAGACATTATACCAAAGCAAGAAGATAAAGCACGCATTTGGCTGGCTGAGAGCTTGAAGAATAAAACCATGTCCAAAACAAAACAAAACAAATCTTGAATATGTTCAGGGAAAGTTTTGTAAGTCACCATTAGCTGCATATATACTTTCTCTATGAAACCAAAAGGAATTTGGGTACAACATTGTATTCCCCAGAAAATCCACCTTATATCCAAATCTTTCTACCTAACTCTGCCTTCCTTCCATTCTGCTGCCTGAGTGCTATTTCCACAGTCTCTGATTATGTTATCATCCTATTATTATTAAGACCCTTTTGACCATTCCCTTAATTGAGTATGAATTTCACATTAAGAAAATAAAATCTTTGTTTCTGTGTGGGCTTCCTTCATGTGGGTTTACACAACATTCTTCCTTTTTTTCATAATGTGGGTGTGCCTTATGAAGTTGTGCACCCTCTTCCCAACCAAGTTCAAGGAGCTTGCATTGCAATGGTTCTCTCTTAACATCACAAGACATATGACCTTATTAAAAGGCTTATTAGAAGCCAAGCATGCACCTGTAATCTCAGTACTTGGGAGGCTGAGACAGGAGGATCACAGGTTGGAAGCCAGCCTCAACTATGTAGCAAGACTCTCAGCCACCTAGCAAAACCCTGTTTCAAAATAAAAAGTGCTGGGGGTGTAACTCAGAGGTAGTATGCTCCTGGGTTCAATCCTCAGTAACACACACACACACACGTGCACCACGTGCACGCACCACACGCTTATTAGAATGTTAGAATGTTGAGTCAACCCTCTGGGTATGGCATCATTGCCTGTCTTTGTTTCAAACATTATAAACACACACAAGATAGGACCCTCATGCTGTCACAGAACAAATCCCACTGAGCCAAGCCTCCTGGCTGATACAGCTCCTAGGAGACTGCCAAGGTTTTAGTCTCTGATTAAGATTTTGAGATAAACCTTAATCGTATTCACATTCTTGGGGCCTAACATCATGGTTGGCACACATCGACCACCTGGTAAACCTTTTGGGGAGAATGTTGAATTGGCATTTTGGTACTGTACTTAAGTGGGAGGGCACTGGCATTAGTGTGTCCTGGCTGATACATTTACTTCTTGATGTGATACCCAGAAGTCACTTGTCCTGCCTAAGCTGAGACTTCTCCTGGGACCCTTGGAACAGGGCAAATCCTCCTGTCTTTCAATCTTTCTATATTTTGAATCTCATTTCTAGGTCCAATCAGATAGAATTTATGGTGGTTATGGGATCCACTGAAAGCACGAAGATGATTTTCTGCCAGAAGAGGGAGCACAGATTCCTCATACTCGTGTGAAGGAAGCTTCCATCATAGACAGAAAGAGGATCAGAAACGTTCACTCAAACATTCATTGTAAAATGACACATCCTTTAGCATGACTGTGGTATATTCTAGTTGCAATGTACTGACAACGTTCTTTTATCAAGCAATCCAACAATTTTCCCTTTTGGTGGTTTACCATCTACACACCTGCTTCCTAGACTTGCCCTCCCCAACAGGGATGTAAGCAAGAATGGAATGGTACTGAATTAAGGTCCAGAAACAGTGGATGAAAGAGAAGGACAATTGTAAATGGTGGTGCTGTCAATGGAGCGGATCCAAATGACCTCTTCGCATGCACTTCCCAAAGGCTGGTCTAGCACTGAGGGGAGCGTAGCATACATGTATAACTTAATTTGCTTTTTTCCTTTCGGGTATGGTAGAAGAGACGCTGTCTAGGTCCACCTCATCTCTCAGTCCTGAACACAGCAGATATTCTAGATAGTTCTAGAACCATGCCAAGAAACTACTTCCTGGAATGTTCTGTTTGTCTCTCTGGCATATGTATTTCATGTTTAGACATGCCTTTCCTGCATCTTTATTTTGTGTTTTGTTTCTGTGTTCCTTGTATTTAGTATTGGTGCATTATATTTATATGGAACAGCTGGATTCATTGTTGCACGTTCATACATGTGCATATATAATTCATTGTGACACTTGAACAGGTGAGAATATATTTGAAGGCTAGTTTGCAAATTTATCCCACATTCTTCCCTGAGCACCAGGATAAAATTCAACAGACTGTAGACTGAAACTTCCTAAGAAACCATTTACATAGTAGTGTTAAATTAAAATTTGATTAGTATTTATCCAGCTCTTAAGAAGTTCTGCATAAAACTGTGACCAGGAATACATTTCAGTGGATATAGGAATACTGCTCTTTTGGTATGATTCCAGAGAGACTATGTTTTGGCTGTGTTGGCCTTTGTATCTAATTTGATCATTTGTAAACCTGTAAAAATCAATAAACACCATTTTCTAATGTCATTATTTCCCCCTTCTCATGACATATTTTTCAGTTTCCAGAAATTTTTCAGACACTGCATGGACAATGATCCTTCCTCATTGTTTCTAGACAAAGAAATGAAATCACACAGAATTCTGTGGTAGTCCTGGAGAGATGAACTGTAACCCTGCGTTGGTAACTGGGTCTGATGTATAAACAAGAGAGAAAGAAAACAGAAACACTAAACGGGTTAATCTGTGAATGACTTCTTCAGAACACTTGGCTAAGCCAGGCGCAGTAGTGCATGCCTTGTAATCCCAGAACTTGGGAGGTTGAGACAAGAGGATCGCAGATTCAAGGCCAGCCTCAGTAACTTAGTGAGACTCTCAACAACCTAGAAAGATCCTGATTCAAAAAAACTAAAAGGGCTGGGGGTATAGCTCAGAAGCAGAATGCCTTTGGATTTAATCCCCAGAACTACAGGCACATGCGCACACACACACACACACACACACACACAAAGAATAGCTTGCTGAAGATGATCTGAAGATATAAAATTCCATGCATTTGAGAGAGATAGTATATCAATCTGCTGCGCTCACCTCAGTACCAACTAATAAACACTTCTAGGTCCTATTTGCTGCTAAACTTCTTATTTTCTTTTTTAAAAAAAGGCTAAACAAAGGAATGTTTAATGTCACATAGTACATAGATCGCTGAATAAATCAACATAAACTGTAATCATTTCTTCCCAGGAGCCGCAGAAAGTCCCTTACATTTTGCAAAAGCCTTGTTAACAGTCATTTGCCTGTGGAGGAATCCAAGCACTCATTTGAATGGCCAGAGTATACAAATATTTTGTTATATGGGGAATCTTTTCAAAGATATCTTAATTTTCATCTAGCCCCCAACTCATACTAAAATTATAAAGACACCTGAAAAACACCAAAAAAATCTAAAGAAACAAACAAACAAAAAAGCCAGCTCCCCTGTCCCTTCAAAACCACCTCTCCCCTTCCATCATCGCCAACTGCAGCCAAAACAAGTCCGCAGCAAAGGGAATTTCTGCAGCCTCCCGGAGCTGTGATATAATCAAGGCCCGTGAGATGTACCAGACCTTTTCCCTTTCTCCCAGATGGTGTGGTTTGCTACTTTCACATTTTGCTTTTAATGGACAAGTAAAGAAGGCCTGCCAGTAAAGCAGCAGGGCGAGCTAAGAAAACAAACAAACAAAAGCAATCAGGCCTCAGCCCTGCAGGTCAGTGACAGGCATGATTGATCAGGTGACCAGCTGGAAGCTGTCACCACCAGATTGAGAGAAACAGGCAGAGGTTGCCATATTTCACAGGCCCGCAGATGATCACGGGGTCTCGGGGAGTTACTGATTTTTCAGTAGACAAAGAAATGGAAAAGATGGAGTTTGCTTTGCCTGGACCACGGGTCTCATGGCTGATCCTCAGCCTGTGACTCACCTGGATAAGGGATACTTGACATTAAGCAAGTTGTATTTTCTCTCGGGAACTCTTGCTTTGGAAAAGACAAAAATAAATAAATGAATGGAAACATCCTGTACGTTGCTGCTTTCTTCTTTGGTTGGTTTTCTTTGTGTGTGTTGAGACTGAACACTTTTCCCCATGCTAAAATAAGAAGCCCTTAGTAACTCAGTCTTGTTTTAAGATGTAACAGTAATAATACACTACAGACTTGATTTTAAGATGACTTGGATTATAAGGGAGCTTGTAGGAAATTCTTGAAGGAAAAGAAAAACAAAAACACCTTTAGCACAGTTAAATAAGCATTTTGGTTTTAAGATTAATCTCATTGTTAAAAAAAAAATTTAAGATGTGAATAAAAGGTGCATCTTGCAATGAAGGCTGTTGAATACACCTGAAAACATTTTTAAACTATACAGTTCTGGATGTTTGCAAGATATTATGAGCAACTAAGTAATGTGGACATTTAACATTACAGAATGATTAATCTTTTGCTTGTTATGAAGGCAGTAGCTTTAAATGACACCAAGACCTCAGGCACCCAAATGGATACACAGCAAGGAGAGAGAAATTTAAGATCTTAGTGTACTTCACTTCTCATATACTAAGAATGAAGATAATGGAAAAGAAATCCCTCACAAATTTTACTTCCTCAAATAATAGAAAACATTATATATCCTCAGCCTGATTCCATTTTACTCCAAGAAATGCATTTTGTGAAAAAGTTATTTATAGAACTCATGCTCTAATATTTGTTTCTTGTTACTGTTGAACACCTCAAAATTTATCTTTAGAAACACAGCCTTTGTTTTCAAATATTCTGTGATCAAAATAGGAGATAATGACATGTCACTGTCTGGTTGACTAAGACGTTGGTTTTTTTTAACCTGCCTACAGCCATATAGATTTTACAGCAAACTGTTTTCCCCAATTTTAAATCAAGATTTACAGAAATCATGTAAATGTTTTAATATACTCTATAGCATTATCAAAGTTTTGTATTACTAAACATTTTCCAGCAAAATAGGAAACCTATATTCCACCACTGTTCATTTGCTTGTTTCTTCATAACTTGAGAAACACAGTGACTTTCTTCTCAGTAACTTGAGAATCAGCACAGAGCGTCTAGAATCTTCTACAAACCCCATTAAGGAGACAGCCTCGGTTTGGAGCAGGGGATCCTGCATCAGTATTTCCTTAACTATCAGCAGGCTGAAAAATGTTTGTTTTTCACTCAAGTTTTGTCTCCATCATTTTAATGTAAGCAAGGAAATTATTGGAAATGAAAGATGAAGAGACGGACCATCAATTTGTTCTCAGTGTGACCAAATCCTCGGGCCTTGCCAAAATAGTTTGCTAGAATATTGGTAAATAGAAGCCATCGGTATATAACCAAGTTATCTCCATAGACCACTGATTTCCAAATTTGATTCCTCCCAAGGCAGATAAAAACATATTCCGAGTTTCTCATCTATCCCTGGAGGCTGTGAAGTAGAGTCCAGGTGGGGTCCAAGGAAAATACGCTTTTAAAGTTTTTCAGGTGATTCTAATTAGAGCTGAGGACTATTGCCATAACAATTCAAATTAACCTGCCAACTAATGTAACAATATGGAAAATGTTATTCCTTGGTAGGAGAAGTTTTTCTTTTTTTTCTTCTTCTTCTTTTATGTTGAAGGAATATTCACAAAACCACTTGGCAGGGGTGAGGAGAATGCTCAAGGGAAATGTTTTAGGGGAAAAAAAAGAGAGAGAGGGTCCTTAGCTATATTCTAGGCTTTAGTTGTGCTGGGTGGGGGATATAAGCAGAGAATGTAAGATGAATTGTTGTAAACAAAACCTGGCAACTTTTTAAAGCTGGTAAATGCTTTAAGAAAACAAGGCTAAAGTGAAAATGTTCTTAGTTCAGTGCCCGGTATTTACATATATGTTAAATTTACTAATTATTGTCTGCCTGGTATTTACATATATGTTAAATTTACTAATTATTGTCTTTGGTACTATTAGTACTTCTAACATGGAGCTAACACAAATCAATTGGTCTAAAGGTCCAGTTTGTGTTAGTGTTATATCAAGTTGTTAGTGTTTATATCAATGTCAACTCTTTATTTATATTTGCTTTTTTGTGTTATTGCTTCTTGTGGTTACGTGTGTGTGTGTGTGTGTGTGTGTGTGTGTGTGTGTGTGTGTGTGTAGTGCTGGGTATTGAATTTTGGGCCTCATACATGCTAAACAAATGCTTTATCACTGAGCTATACTCCCAGCCCTAACAACTCTTCTCTTTAAATTCAAAGCCCTCAAAAATTAGTGACCAACAAAACCCAATGATCCACAAACCTGGTGACCATTCTATGTAGATGTACACTAAAGAAAGAATAAAACAGGGAGCTAGATGTGGTGGTGCACACCTGTGACACCTGTAATCCCAGTACTTGTGAGGCTGAGACAAAAGGATTGCAGGTTTGAAGCCAGTCTCAACTTAGCAAGGTTCTCTGCAACTTAGCACAACCTTGTTTTTTTTAAAAAATAGGGTTAGTGGTATAGGTTGGAGGTAGACTGCTCCTGGGTACCATTACCGAAAAAAAAAAAAAAAGAAAGAAAAGAAAAGAAAAAGAAGTATTTCTTTTCTTCAGAAGTATTTCTCTATCAACTGTCTTTCAATTTAAAGTTGAATTATGACTGTCTAATATACTCCCAAACAATGATTAATCTTTGTAAATGGCAGAAGCCATTCAATAAGAAATGATTCCATATTGGATTGTCTTCAAGAAGCTATAGTTAAAGGTGACTTAATCATGACTATTTAAATGTCAAAGAATATAATAGCCAACACCTTCCTAATATCATTAATTTCCTTTCTTTTGCTGCCCCCAGCGAATACTAATTCATTTTTTTCAAATTTAATTATATTTGGAAAATAAGTTCTGTAATAATTTTTAAACTCCCAATTCATAAACTGCTAACTAGAATTCAGGTCTCAAAAGCTATAAAATACTGCAGTGAAAATACAATCCTTGTCGAGTCAAGAATAATGAGAGTTTTCACACTTTTACTGATCATTGACCAGGGCTGAAAGTTTCTTTTGGGATAAGGGAGTGTTACTGAGAAGTATGGAGTCTGACTCTTGTCATTCATGAACTTCAGGTGACGGGTTCTACCATGACCATGTTATATTGCTCAGGAATGAACAAAAAACTTGTTTTTTAACACAAGGCATGGCACAAAATAATGGCAAAATCGTGCTTTCCAAGGTGTATTTATTTTTATTTTTAATGGAACAAAATGATTCCCAGCTGTGCAGTGTTCTCGTTCTGCCCATTACTTTTTAATGAATCTTACAATAAGATGATTAATTCTACACTCTTGGAGGCTTTAGGACTGGATGTTGTTGATTAAGTAATTACATTAATCCACTTCTGTTTGTTTTCTTGCAAGCCCAATGATGAAGGTAATTTTCTCCCCCTCTGGAATAATCTCTCTAGAATTATTAGGCATGTGTGGAAGGAGTTTTAGACACATTTCCAAGAGTTCCTCTTGGTGTTATTAACCAATTTTAAACTGCAAATTACAATCAACCTGTTTTCTTCCAACTGATACAGGTCATGATATCACCTGGTCTCATTTCCCAGCTTAGCCATTAATATCACACATTGACATTAAAACATTATCGCAGTATTTTGTCACATTAAGGGATAAATTAGATAAAATCACAATAACAAACCATCAAAGG
>PVLC010032923.1:7035-17954 GCA_004027655.1 Graphiurus murinus | reverse complement strand
AAAAAAGTACAGCAAAGGTTGAACAAATCAGAGAAATGATCAGCCTAATGAGCCACAAAATTATTTATTTTCTCATAGAAAATAAATTAGCCATAGTTCATCATACATAACCAATACCTGCCTTGGTTGATGGAACACATGACTTCTGAGACAAAAAGAAGCAGGGTGAAGGCATTCAGGTGTGCAGACTCCAGGGAGGGTTATTGGATTTTTAACAACTTGAAACCCCTAAAGACATACTCAGAGCCAAAATAATTAGGAAACCATTATTGAATAAATCCAATATTTTGTCTGATGGGGCTTTACTACACAAAGGTACTTACTACACAAACAGGGAATGGAAGCACTGAATCCTAGTTCATTGTGTTATATAGCTTCTGTTTATTGTTCATGTCCATCAGATTGTACCTAAACTTACCTTGCTACTTAATTCTTCTGCTTTCAAGATAATCTACTTTTCCCCCTAAAGCAAACCATTTTGACAATAGTCATTAAAGATATGCTTTGATATTACAGTATTTTCTTGCATGATTCTTTCCTTTACAATGTGGGTTTACTGAGACTTTTCTTTTTTATATACACAGGCCAATGTTTGTTCTATGCACAAGAAAGTAATATTCCATATCCTCTGTTCCACCCTGAGAATGAGAGAGTACATATACTTATTCCTTTGCCCACTGATCACATACAGTACAGATCTGAGATCCAGCTTTGTGATGCCCTGTGAAAAGAGTTATTTGTCCTCTCTTCAGTGTGGTTCTCAGTCCATATTTCTGTTCAACACCCATTTGACATCTATAAGCCAGTGAATGATATACTTACAAACGACTCTAATCCTTCAAAAGACTAGGAAGTGCATTGAAAATTATCA
Organism: Graphiurus murinus; assembly: GCA_004027655.1. NCBI lineage: Eukaryota > Metazoa > Chordata > Mammalia > Rodentia > Gliridae > Graphiurus > Graphiurus murinus. Next base: position 17,083 of record PVLC010032923.1, on the reverse strand, counting down.
AAGACATACTAAGTATTTACACTGTACAGGCAGGGAGAACTTCAGTGTACATCATTAAAAGAGAGAGTGCCTTCATTTGTCTATTTTTTGTTTTGAACAAATTATAACTCGTAGAAAGTTGTAAAACTTGTAACAGAGTCCCTTGTCCACTTAACCTAGCTTCCCCTAATAGTGATAGCTTATAAAACCATAGCACAATATCAAAACCAGGAAATGGACATTGGTAAATGCTATTAACTACAATCAAAACCAGGAAATGGACAATGGTAAATGCTGTTAACTACAATACTAACTAGACTACATAAGTTAGCATGTACTTGCTTGTATGTATGTATGTATGTGTGTGTGTGTATATGTGTGTGTGTTTGTGTGTTTCTATGCAATTTTATACCATTTATAGCCTCGCGAAACCATCACTGCAATCAAGATAAGAATCTGTTTAATCACCACAAAGGAACACCTTTGTGCTACCCATTCATATCTGAACTACCACCCACCCTACCTCTACCCTATCCTTAGTCCCTGGAAACTATACTATATATAATATATAATCTCTTCTCTATCTCTGTAGTCTTTTTATTTCATGAAGTTTATGTAAATTTCAATCATACAGCGTGAATAATTGTGAAATTTGCCTTTTTTACTAAGAATACCTTTAAAGTCCACCTAAGTTGTGTATACTAATAGTTTGTTTCTTTTGTTGGTGAATAATATTTCATCATATGGATATCTAAAGTTTAGGTATTTAATCACTGAATATTTGGATTATTTCCGGGTTTTACTATTACAAATAAACTGCCATGAACATTCACTTATATCTTTTTTTTTTTTACAAATAGGATAAATATGAACACAATTGCTGGATCATAGATAAGTGTGTGTAGCTTTATAAGAAACTGCCATATAATTTTCAAGAATAGCTATCCCATTTTATATTTCCAACAACATGTGAGAGATCCAGTTTCTCCACATTATTACCAACATTTGGTATTATCATTATTTTTTCTGTCTTAGTTGTTCTAATATGTGTATAGTGATACGTATCTGTAATCAGAATGGATTTTTACATATTATGTTCCCATTTACAAATTACAGCCTTCTACATTTTTTTCAGCATTTGTCATTAAGATGCACTTCACATCTATAAGCCTATGGTTTTCTCTTCTCTCTCCTACACATCCTTCTCTTCCCTATAGACACATAATTTTACAAAGACTTTGTACAGCAGACTTTAATTTTGTTCCTATCTTTAATCACATCTCCAAAATATTTTAAGACTAGCTAGAGAAGTGGGATTGGTTTGCATTTAGGAATGAAAAAGCAAAGTTAGTGTCCGAAGACTCCATAAAGCACACATCTGTGGGCCTGATCTTTTTTTTTTTTTTTTAATGACATATTTAAGGAATTTCAGGGTGGGAAACTATAGAGAAAGCTTCCCTTATTCAGGCTAGCAACTATGAATTCTATGTTCTATTAAAAAAAAAAGTAAAGGTCATTATGTTCTAGTAGATTACTTGGGACTGAGAAATAGAACTGATTTTATTTATCCAGACAAAGGAACACTGAAGTTATGAGATCCAGCTGTGGTGAAATCAAAGTAGAGACCAAGATTTGATTCTCAGGGCTCCTGAGGAACCCAGGAAATGAATCACCTGCTGGGCTATCAGAGGGGCCTTTCTAACTACAGCAGCCCCAATAATGGTACTTGAACTTGCACCATATGTCTTAAATGAAAAAGCTTCAATATGACTTACCAGTTTGCTGATACTTATGTAACAGTAAGCCAATGTAACACTATATATCAGGGAGGTTGTAAGACTTCTTTGGTTATAAAATTGATATAAAAATTATATAATTGACTATAAAATTTTTATTATAATTTTAGAGTTACAGAAGAACTGGTATCCATTTTCTACATCACATATAAATGTCTTTATAATATTCAACACACTGACCAAAACCCCAGACAAATTTATCCAGTAAAAAAGAAAAGTTATGACCTCTACTGAAATTCTTGAAAGTCTTATTATTCAGGAAGAAGATAGGGGGAAGTGTGAGGGTATCCATACTGGATTTAAATCAGAGAAATAATGAATCTTGTTATGCTGCACTCTAGCAGATTTTAAAAGAAAAAGACTATGTCATGAAGATAAGGTGAAAATGGTAGCTACTATTTCAAGTTGTACACCAAAATATTTATAGATTTGAAAAAAGTGTAACTGGATCAAATGTTTATATCCAAGAAAAACCTTTAGTCATTGACTATCTGCTTCTCTTAGAATGGAGTTTAAAACTTGGCAATATGGATCACCAACATATAGTTTGCTGTATAACAAATAGTATGAACTCATTTGCACCTAGATATTCAAAATCAGTTCAAATAGACTGGGAACACTTTGCTATATTTACAACTAAATGTTCATGTTCATATACACTCATTACTGATCTCATAACCAGTTTCAAATCTCACTTATCACATCTGGCAATTAAAAATTTAATGAAGTCATACCACCTGCATCACTACATCATAAACAAGCAAGAAGAGATTTCAGAAGAAGCTGAGAATAGTGGGGAACGCCTGTAATCCCAGCTAGTCAGGATGCTGAGGCAGGAGGATCACAAATTCAAGACAAACCTAGGCAAATTAGTGATGCCTCATCTCAAAAATAAAATAAAAAGGGCTGGTAATTTAGCTCTGTGGTAGAGTGCTTGCCTAGCATGTGCAATGCCCTGAGTTCAATCCCCAGTATGAGAGAGAGAGACAGAGAGACAGAGAGACAGAGAGAGACAGAGAGAGGGAGAGAGAGAAACCTTTAGGAACACAATGATTAGTGAAAGAGAAATGTGGGGCAGTGATGAGAGGGTGAGAGCTTCAAAAAGAAGCAAGGTAAATTATGTCTTGAAGGGAAATATGTTCTTTTCTCCAAAGTTAGAAAATACACTGATCCTAAAATAATAAGCTACAAAGGCATCATAAGATGCCATCGTAACAGCAGCCAATGTCAGCCATCCTGCTGTTAGACTTGTTAGATTAACTTCATCTCTTTTTTTAATGGTACTAGGGACAGAATCCAGGGGAATTTTACCTCTGAGCTATACCCTCAGCCTTTTTTTAAAGCAGGGTCTTTCTAGGTTACTTAGAGTCTGGCTACATTGCTGAGGCTGGTTTTGAACCTATGATCCTCCTATCTCAGCCTCCCAAGTACTGGGATTACAGTTGTGCACCACCAAGCCTGGCTACTCAAAATTGCAATCTTATAAATAGCATTTAATAAAAATTTGAAGCTAGGTATAGTGGCACATGCCTATAATCTCAGGCTGTCATATGGTAGAATTCAGAAAACCTACTAAAGGAAAATTTACTATCATTTCTTCTAGTAGCTGAGTTGATTGAAAGCTTGAGGAAAAGGAAGATATCTGTATAGACATTTAAGATCCAAATGTTTCATTGACAGTGAACTTGAGAGGTATGAAGTTATCACTAGAACCTGATTCATGCATAGTGTCTTGTATCTCCTGATAAATCAGAGAACAGAGTACTCAGAATACTCATTTCAGGTTTGTTTGGGTTTTTGAAGGAGTGTGAAAAGAAACTCAATGTGTTCTTGTGCTCAAATGTATTGAAGTGAAAATGCATGCTTTCTGTTTCTCCACATTTTTGCTCCTTTGAACTGATAGGTTTCTTTATTGACTTAAAAGTTTTTTCACATGATTACCCTAATCCTAAGTGACACCTAACCTTTAAAGTCAAAATGTTGAGAGGCAAATATCAAAACCATATATTTAAAGATAGAGCTGGCAAGGTAAGCACACCAGCTTGCAATTAATGTAATTTCTCACTGTACTCAGATAAGATGTTAAGAATAAAATAAAGAGGTCCATAAAATTGTTATGGTGATGACTTTATTAGAAAATAAAAATGGCATTATGGTGATATTTAAAGCATTATCATAGAAGACTATTACAAATATATATATACCCCTTTAGGCATTTTCCTTTTAGCTGTCCTAGGCGATTGCTCAGCCAAACTAATAAGTCTGAACTGTTTTCTAATTCTTGTGTAAAGATGAAGGTATTGGAAACTTATCATGAATACTAAAGAAGAAATACATGCACTAGGGAAAACGCACCTGTGCATTACTATTCTCTGTCTGACTCTCTAACTGCCACCATTAATATTTTTTGTGATTCTCACAGCTGTCAGAACGTGCTGGCTTCTGCTTTATTCTCAGCGCCTAAACACATCTTTCTAAGCTACGTGGTTTGCATGTTAATGTTCAACCACAGCATATTATTCACTCTAATTTCAATCTTATCAAAGGCAGAACAAGGATTTTAAATGCTACAACAGTTCATACTAATTAGAAGAACTATTTAACAACCAGTCTTAGGTTTCTCAAAGACTAAGTCATAAATAAGAAATTGGCCTCACAATTAAAATGATAGCAATAGCAAAGAAATATTTTTAATGTTTATATTTGTTTATTTTGTGTTTTAAATCCAATTGGGGACTATTTTCGAATGGAAATCAGAAGACATGACATTTATACACGATATGATCAAGAGATGTCAAGCCAAATACTACTCTAGAGTTCACTTGACATAACTCCTTAATTTTATGAATGAAGAATTTTTGGAAAGCAAAGAAAGATTAGCAGTCTTACTCAAAGCCACACTGTAACTTAATAGCAGAGTCTCAACTTGAAATAAATCATGATTTTCCATTTTCCAGCCATACAACATAAGCTGAGATCAAACAGAAAAGAAAATTTTAAAACTTAAGGCACTTAAAACATATTTTAATTGCTTTGTTCTATATAAAATCTTTACTCAAGCCACAATAATCAATTTTTCTTCCATAAATAAATAAATAAAATATATAATAAATAAATGTATATATTTATAAATAAATATATATATACATATATATTTTTTTTTTTTTTTACACTGAGGATTGAGCCCAGGGCCATTTGACCTCCAAGGCATACCTCTAGTCCTTTTTTATTTTTTATTTTGAAACAGGGTCTCACTAAATTGCTGAAATTGACCTCAAACCTGCAATCCTCCCATCTCAGTCTCCCAAGTCCTGAGATCACAGGTGTGCACCACCACACCAGACTCCTATGCATTTTTTAACTATGCTTTTTGGTCAGAAGTTACTACATCACCTCTATTAGATATTGCAGTAGGGGTTTTAGCCCTTACCCCAGCAGAAGAGCTGTAATTGATCAACATGCCACTTCTCAAAATATCACAATATCCTATGGGACCTTTATTTGGAAAACTGATGATCTCAATACTTACAGAGCCGTGGCTTTTTATACCAAAAACTCCTCAGGAGATACAACTTTACCCACTCAAACAAATATTTGTAAAATTACTTAGCTCACTATTGTTAAATTATTTGGCCCATTGAAGTCTGCCCAAAGCCCTCTCTAGATAAAGTACATACTTGGATTTTCAAGTGAATAGACCTCTGCAATCTTGAAACACAAATGAGATAAAGATCAAACCTGTAGGACAATCTGAGCATACTTGCTGCTTTAATCATATAGGAGAGTCTATACATACAAGAGAAGGGAATACATGAGGTGAAATTGCTTTAAAAAAGATTCCCAAAGTTACTCAAACTAGTGATTTTATAAGAATATGTTAAATAGATCATTAAGACCAACTAATGAGACTTTATGAATTTTCTACAAGATATGGGAAAATTTTATAACTAAGTATAGCTGGCCCTCTATATCCATGGGTTCCACATCCACAAATTCAGCCAATCACAGATTGAAAATGTTTTCAATTCCAGAAAGTTCCAAAAAATGAAATTTGAGTTTGCCAAGAGCCAATGCTGAAGCCACATAAACTAAGTGATATGTATGCATTGTATTAGGTATTATAAGTAATCTAGAGATTATTTAAAGTATAATAAAGGATATATGTCAGTTATATGCAAATACTATGCCATTATATAGAAAGGACTTGAGCATCTATGCTATCCATGGGGCTTCCTGGAACCGATGCTCCTTGATACAGAGGAACAACTGTATTGTTAATTAGAATTTTTTTTCAGCTATGAAGACAAAGAGGGTGAAGTCAATTTGCAAAGACATTTTTTAATTTCTTATATATTTATTAATTTTAATTTTATGTCAGTAAAACATTGTCAAGCTGCAAAAAAAAAAAGTTTTGTGGTAGTAAATTGGAGAATAACATGGTTTCTGACACTATGTCACTCAGTTCACTCTATTGAACTAAGAGCTAGATATGTAAAAACATAAATGTAGTAGGGAAAAAAGGAAACTTTATTTTTTTAAATTCAGAAAAGAAGGACTTACATTAAGTAAAATACATACTGAATAATTGGCCATCGTATACATAAAAGATAGGAGAATCAATATATTTTGTGTTCACCCTATGCCTGTAAGACATGAAGAGAAGTAGGACTTCACCTTCATTTTAAAAGAAAAGTAAAATATTTGGCAGTCATTAAACTGTTGCACATCATAACTTGAGAATTATAGCTTCATCGTTGTTGGCATGGAAAAATCATAATATTTTATTAAACATTCAACTGAGAAAATAAATAAATAAATAAATAAATAAATAAATAAATGAAACTTGGTGAAACAAAAGGGTTATAATTTTCTTGTTCTAAACCTAAATTGTGTTCTCAGATATCAATATCAAGTTTCTTGAGAACCAGAATAAAAATATCTATTAAGTCCCTGAATTTTTATAGTCAATAAACAGTACAAACCAAGTCTCTTCTATTTAACTGGGGAAATAGGTCAAAAAGCAGTTATTTTCAATTGAGAGAGAATAGTAGCCTATAAATTCAAAGTGCTTTTGTACACTAATCTCTCCCTACTTAATCATCACACTAATCCTTGTAAAGAATCTCAGAGATACAGAAGTGTCAAATGACTTACTTACTATACTTTATAATGCCAAGGATTATATCCAGAACAGAAAGACAGATAGGAAAAGGCTTCCAGCTCCAGTTCAATCATATAGTTGGGGACCAGTCATAAGGTATACATAAGCCTATTTGCAAATAGAGTAGCTAAGAATTATATCTTTTGAATTAAATGATCATTTAATGATACGTAATTTCCTTCAGTGATCTAGAAATCAATTAGTTTCAGCCCATTTCATTGTGCTGATTACTAAGATTAGGACAGAAGACTAGATGAGACTTGTTGAGTTTATAACAATGTGGCAACTCGCCTTCCCCACTCCCAAAAAAAGGACTTGGTGAAACTTAAGATTCAACAGTATGAAGTTTAACAAAAACACTTTTCCCCAACATAATGGAAATAGTTTGTTGTATTATGCAGAGCACTTCATGTTTTCCAAGGTGTGTTCTGCTTCAGAGCACCCACATCCTTGGAGCAAGCAACAAAGACTGTGTTTCTGTTGTGACTGTCACCGTTGTTTTGATTGCCTTTAACCTGCCTGGCAACTTGAGAATCGTTTTGTCAGGATCTGCACCCATAAAGTGGCCATGGCACGGCCTTTGTTGATAAACTGTTCTCACTTCACTGACAGATATTTTCTGATGTCTCAAATATAGAGGCAGTGATCTCACAGTGACAGCTAGCACTGGAAAAATTCTACAATGCAATTTTAAATACAAGATGTAGAAGACCTGGGTAAATAGAATTAGAGTACACATACAAATTCTTCTGGGAAATTTTAAGAGTGCCTTTTATGTACATTCTTGCCAATAATGGGTATTATCCTATTTTAAAATGTTTATCAGTTAGATTAATTTTAAAACCTTGTTATAATGTATATTTTTCTTAATAAATAAAGCTTAATGTTTTATATCTTAATATTTATTGCTATCTTTTCCTGGATTTTTTTTCTTGACCTGTTTCTCTATTGAGCATATTATATTTATTGAATTGTAAGAACACTTTATATACAGAATATCATTCTAAAGCTGAGAATATTCAGGGATAAATGACTAATATCTCTTATATCTAAAATATCTGCAACAGGATAGGAAATATGTTAGTCATTGAAATCCCAAAAGAGTTGATGAGGGAGAAGTCTATTTCTCTGCAGTCCGTACATGAAGATAGGATTGCTTTGGAACTTCAATTTTCGGAATCTTGAGGCATAAAATAAGGCATGAGAAAAATAGTGGAAAGTTGTGTGTGTGTAATGAGGTTGGAAACAATCTAAATATCCAGCAACAGAAAATTAGCTAAGTAAATCATCATACACACATTGGGACACCATGTAATTGTGGTAAGCTACTTCTAAAGGAGCCCACAATGAGCCTTGCATCATGATGCATGCCTATAAATCTCAGTAGTTGGGAAGCTAAAACAGGAGGATCACAGGTTTGAGGCCAGCCTCAGCAACTTAGCAAGATCCTCAGGAACTTAGCAAGATGCTGTTTCAAAATAAAAAAGGTTGGTAGTGTAGCTCAATCCCTAGTACCTGGGTTCAATCCCTAGTACCAAAAATAAAATAAAATAGCCCACAATGTATGTGGCCCCTGTTATTCATACCCTTGTGTTATTCCCTCACCTAGGTGTTGGCTGGATCTGGGAACTTGCTTCCAACCAACAGATTATGGCAAAAGTGATGGGATATTACCTCTGAGATTAGGTTACAAAAAAAGACTAGAGGTTATCTTGGTCATTCTCTCTTGTTCTCTTACTTTCTCTGATAGGAGACAGTTGTCATGCTGTGAGGTACCCTATAGGGAGGCCCATGTGACAAAGAATCAAGGGACACCTCAAGGCAAACACCAGAGAGGAAGCAATGTCTCAGTCCAATGGCATGTGAGAAATTCAATCCTGCCAAAACCATCTGTGTGAGCTTGCAAGCAAATACTCCCCCAGTTAAGGCTCAGGATTTTTGCAATCTCAACCCACATACATGTTTGTTGCTTTAAACCAGTAACCTGTAGAGGTAATTTACTATGCAGCAATAGATAACTATTGCAGCAGTCATTAAAAATGATAATGTAGATGTGTGGCATGTGGACAGGAAGGGGAAAGATAGGCATGTGGGTGGGTTACACGGTCCATTCTGCAGCAACACATTTCTATAAATAAATAATTGGTTAAATAGGGAAAATATGTCAGTATAATATGGAGTCATACTGGTCCATACACGATTTTTTTTCTGGATAAGTAGAGCAAGAATAGGAACAGTAGAGATCTAACCATCAACAGAAAAGGAAAAACCCTCCACTCAACCACTGCACTGACAGCATACCTTGGTTGTATTTTAAGAAAATTTAAAACAAGCCCCTGAGAATTGGAAATGTGCACAAGGCTTGTTTGTTATGGAATGATTTATAGGATTTCTACTAATAAAAGACTGAAAACAACTCAAATGCTATCAATATAAGATTTATCTATGGAATATCAACCAATGGAAGACTATGCATGTGTAAAAAGAACTGATGACAATTCAGTATGCTAATGTAGAGTTGATGTAGGATAGAAGAAATAGGTAGAAAGGAGACAAATGGGAAGGAAAAGTAAAATATCACTTTAATGTGAGATTACAATGTATCAATAAAGTATATAAAAATGATATGGAAAGAAGAGTAGGAGGGAGACTTTGGGAAGGGAGTTAGGAGAGGGAAGAGGGAAGATTGAGGAAAGACACAGTTCAAATACCATGGCAATATCTGAAGATATTACTACTAGTCTCATTAACATGTATGGGGAGGAGGGGGACAGGGGGCATTGGAGTGGGATGCAGAGAGAAATTCACCAAGAGCTATGTGCATGTATTTTTTATTATTACAGTGAACATTATTATGATGTATAATTGTAATTCACTAATAAAATATCTTTTTTAAAAAAAGCAGGGGGAGCTGGGCATGGTGGCGCACGCTTGTAATCCCAGCATTCGGGAGGCTGAGACCGGAGGATCCGGGTTCGCGGCCAGCCTCAGCTACCTAGTGAGGCACTCCGCAACTTAGTGAGACTCAGTTTCAAAATAAAGAATAAAAAATAGGGCTGGGGGTGTAGCTCGGAGGTAGAATGCCCCTGAGTTCAATCCCCAGTACCGCAAA
>PVLC010032922.1:0-17759 GCA_004027655.1 Graphiurus murinus | reverse complement strand
TTTTTTTTTTTTTTTTTTTTTTTTTTTTTTTTTTTTTTTTTTTTTTTTTTTTTTTTTTTTTTTTTTTTTTTTTTTTTTTTTTTTTTTTTTTTTTTTTTTTTTTTTTTTTTTTTTTTTTTTTTTTTTTTTTTTTTTTTTTTTTTTTTTTTTTTTTTTTTTTTTTTTTTTTTTTTTTTTTTTTTTTTTTTTTTTTTTTGCGCTACTGAGGATTGAACCCATGGGCATTCTTCCTATGAGCTACATCCCCAGCCATATTTTTTGGTCTTTATTTTGAAACAGGGTCTCATGAAGTTGCAGAGGGCCGTGCTAAGTAGCTGAGGCTGGCCATGAACCCGGATCCTTCAGTCTCAGTCTCCCATGTACTGGGATTGCACATATGCACCACCACACCCGGCTTCATTTCTACTATTAAACATCTGAATTGTTCTTCTGGTAATCTCTGCCATTCTGTGTTGGTGAGTTGTGTTATTGTGGGATTATGGTAGCTCATTGTTTCTTTGCTATTTTTCCTTCCCATGATTTCCCTGTTTATGTCTTTGCTGCTCTTGCAAGCTTTCTCTCAATTTATAGGTTTCTTATTTTTATTTTCTCTCTGTGAATAGTATCTTGTACTGAGTTGCAATTACTCTAGGGCTTCTTGTATCCACTGTAATGGTACTGTTGGTGGGTTTCTGGTGTTGACTTCTAGGGTCCGTTTGTTGCTTCTGTTATGGGGATTCATCTCAGAGGTGTGAGTAGGACAGTTTGTGGCCTCGATGTGGGATGTGTTGAGCTATTCCTTCTGTCAGCAGAGGTGAGTTTATCCTTGGTGTCTGGCAGTCCTTTTTGGTGGTTGACCTCTCTGGTTCAATCTCTGCAGTAGGGATTTAGAGGTTTCTGCTGGTATATACAAGGGCAGGTTGTGTTCAGTGGTGAAGGTTGGGTGAGGGGGAAGAAGCTGCAGCAATGAATGCAAGAATAGGGTAAAGTAGAAGTTATGATCCAGTGGAATAAGAGTTTGAGTGTGTTAAGGTGATATATGGTAAAGATTAGAGATAGTGGATATATGGGGGGATTCTGGTAGTCAATGTAGAGTATTTAGGTGTAGTAGTATAAAATGGTCTTGCTATGAGACAGGGAAAAGAAGGAAAGAGAAAAAAACTGTTGAGAAGAATATAGATAGTAAAGAGGGAGGGAAGCTTGTAAAAGTGATGAGGAAGAGAGCCGAAAACTGAGCAAAAAATAATAAAGCAACCAACCATCCAAACAAACATAAGTAAAACAAAACAATTAAAAACAAAGACAAGCTGGGTGTGGTGGCACACAATTTTAATCCCAGTACTTGGGAGGCTGAGACAGGAGGATCTGTGTTCTTGGACAGCCTCAGCTATTTAGTGAGGCCCTCCACAATTTAGTGAGACCCTTTCAAAATAAAGAATAAAAATTAGGAGCCGGGCGTGGTGGCGCACGCTTGTAATCCCAGCATTCGGGAGGCTGAGACCGGAGGATCCGGGTTCGTGGCCAGCCTCAGCTACCTAGTGAGGCACTCCGCAACTTAGTGAGACTCGGTTTCAAAATAAAGAATAAAAAATAGGGCTGGAGGTATAGCTCGGAGGTAGAATGCCCCTGAGTTCAATCCCCAGTACCGCAAAAAAAAAAAAAAAAAAAAAAAAAAATTAGGGCTGGGGATGTAGTTCGAAGGTAGAAAGCCCCTGGGTTCCATCCCCAGTACTGCAAGAAGAAAAAAAATGAAGACAGAGTAAAAACAAAAACAAAAACTCTCCAAGTATATAAGTACAGAGCTGAGTTGGCCCCTGCAGTCCTTTTGGATCTGTGTGGATATTTTCAGCTTTTAAATGTCTACTCACTATATTAGATTTTTGAGCATGTTTCAGGCATTCTTATTTGCTCTCTCTGTCAATGCAGGCACAGAGTTCTACTGGTGTCTCTCACTCTGCAAGCTTGTGTCTCTTGAGCTCTCCACAGCGCCTGTCCCTGTGCTGCTCTTTATGTAGGCAGTGGGCATCACTGGATCTGGACCCAGTGTAAGCCTGAGGCTCCATGCTTTCCACAGGCCCTGTGTGTGTGTGTCTCTCTCTGCCTTTGCTGGTGGTAGGAGTGTGGTCTAAATGCGGGTCATTTTCCAGGGTGCCTGTAAGGTCTCTATGCCCTGCGTGCACTGGGTTCCTCCTGCACTTCTGTTCCTATCTAATTGCTAGAAAGGCGGGTGACTGAGTCTGTGATTTGCCACACGGGCCCTTGTGGGAGCTCAGTTAACATACAACTGAGTGCTGCTCTGGCTCTATAGGGAGAGGTGAGCTGGGGTGTCTCCACCACGGGCTTAAGCTTGTTGTCCCAGGTATTCCGGTCACTGTTAATTGTGCAGGGATATGCTGCCTGATGAGGGTGTGGAGTTCTGGAGTCACTTACTCCACATCTGGTCACTGGGTATGCAGGAGGTCATTAGATGTCTCAGTGCTAGTAAACTCCACTCCACTCAGGGCCACTGGGTCAATGGTGGTCGCCGCTCTGAGACGCTCACCACTGCCGCTCACGGGCTCCTTTGTTCTCCCTGGACTGCTTTCTGGGTTCTGTTCAGCTGCACTTCAATTTTCATTACTTTGTTCACTTTTTTGCTGCTTTTTTCTTCCATCAAGAAGCTGCTTTTATGTCAGTTTTGAATCAAGCTCTATAGCACCTGAGGAGAGGTGTTTCAGTCACCATCTTGGGCTCCTCTTGCTTATTTATTTTATTTCTTTTTTCATACTGGTAATTGAACCCAAAGGCATTCTGTCTCCAAGCTACACACCTACCCCACTCCCTTTTTACATTTTGATTTGTTTTTTCAGGACTGGGGATTGAACCCGGGGCATTCTTTCTCCGAGCTACACCTCCAGCCCTATATTTTATTCTTTATTTTGAAACAGAGTCTCAATAAGTTGCGAAGGGCCTCACTAAGTAACTGAGGCTGGGTGGGAACCCAGATCCTCCTGTCTTAGCCTCCCCGGTACTGGAATTACAAGCTTGCACCACCAATTTTAAAATTTTGAAACAAGGTCTCACCATATTGCAAGACTGGCCATGAACCTGTGGTCTTCCTGTCTTAGCCTCCTTCCAAGTACAGGAATTATAGGCATGCACCACCATCCCCAGTGTTTGGCCTTTGTCTTTGATAAAAATTGAATACATATATATATTTTCCATCTCAGATTGGCAGGTTTTGTTTCTCATGACTTCTTACCCCTGTTCATTAGCATATCGTCAGTCATTCCAAATACACCATGCAGGATCCCTCGAAATTTGTTACGATCCAGCCCAATACTTCCAAATTTTCCACCAGTTCTTCCCACCACACTGTTAAAAAGTCTTATGAGACACTCGACTTCACTTTTTTTGACTGTAAAATGAAAAGAAAAACAAAAACCACTTAGATTTAATCATTGAATTATTCAACCCAATTAAATATATTTTACTAACCAGCTATTTTGTTCCTATGATACCAGGTGTTTTCAGATAGGAAAAAAAGTATAATATAGAATTGTTACTCCAAAGCCGGGCGTGGTGGCGCATGCTTGTAATCCCAGCATTCGGGAGGCTGAGAACGGAGGATCTGGGTTCGCGGCCAGCCTCAGCTACCTAGTGAGGCACTCCGCAACTTAGTGAGACTCGGTTTCAAAATAGAGAATAAAAACTAGGCTGGGGGTGTAGCTCAGAGGTAGAATGCCCCTGAGTTCAATCTCCAGTACCGCAAAAAAAAAAAAAAAAAAAAAAAGAATTGTTACTCCAGAGCTTACATGATGAAGGTTGGCTGAATTCAGAAATCTCAAAAGGCAGATTGTAACTGCTACATTATGCAGTATAATGCTGACCACCATGGTCATGTAAAGAATGGGAAAGAGAAGGGCCATTTCCATGAGAGACGTAGACTTTGAACTGGATGTGTTGAGGTGGCAATGAGGTAAAGACTTGGTAAAGAGAAGAGATAGAGTTAGGGCTGGGTGTATAGAAAGGAGTTAGGAAGAAAGGAAAAACTAGGTGAGGGGGATGAGCTGGTGGGAGAGAGCCTTCAATGCCTGGTCAAAGGATTAACATGTACCTTATAGGAGCAGTATTTCTTATGTGCTCATTTTTGGATAGACCACCTGTGAGAATCAACCCCTCTCCACTGCCCCATGCTTGTTAACTATGAAGATTCCCAGGACTTGTCCCAGATTTGCCACATCAGAAGTGCCAATAGTGCACCCAGGAATTAGCTTTTAAACAAGAGCTCCGCTGACTCTCTATGCCTCAGGGGTTGAGAATATTTGGGTTAAGTCATTAAGGATTTTGGAACAAGAGACTGTGAGAGTAAAGGTGATTTAGAAAAATTCATTTGGCAAAGTTATATAGAAGAACTGGGCTCAGGAGTGCTTGCCTGTAATCCCAATGCTTGGGAGGCTGAGACTGGAGGATTGCAGATTTGAGGCCAGCCTCAGCAACTTAGTGAGATCTTTAGCAGCTTGGCAAGACTCTTTTTCAAAATAAAAATGAAATAGGGCTGGGAGTGTAGGTCAGAGGTAGAATGCCTCTGGGTTCAATCTCCAGTACCACATACATACACACATCACAAAGGTGCCTATTAATGCTTGTGTCATTGTGTGTGTGTGTGTGTGTGTGTGTGTGTGTGTGTGTGTATGTGTGTGTGTGTGTTAGTTACTGGGGATTGAACCCAGGAGCATTCTACTTCTGAGCTACACTCCCAGCCCTATTTTATTTTTATCTTGAAACAGGGTCTCACTGAGTTGCCAGGGCTGGTCTTGAACCTGAGATCCCTGTCTCTCAGTCTCCCAAGTACTGGTGTGCATCACCATACTTACCTTGTCCTTAAAATTTAAAGATGATGAATATAAACCACTTAGTGCAGCGTCTCACTAAGGAAGAGCTTAATAAACCAACTATTTGTAATTGGAGTGTAAAACAGTAATCTGGCTGCACTGGTGCAAGACCTTGAGTGAAAAGCTATGCTTAAGTATTCAGGATTTGAGTATTTGAGCATAACAAGAATTAGTATCAAAAGCTTTGGAAAGAACTGGGCATGTGGAACACACCTGTAATCCCAGTACTTGGGAGGTTGAGACAGGAGGATTGTAGGTTTGAGACCAGCCTCAGCAGCATAGCAAGGCTCTCAGCAACCTAGTGAGACCCTGTTTCCAAGCAAAATATAAAAAGTGTTAGTGGTATAGTTCATAGATAGAACTGGGTTTAATCCCTAGTTCCACAAAAATATAAAAATAAGAAATAAAAAAATAAAGCTTTGGAAAAACAAAGAAATGCAACTCATTCATTTTTTTTTCTTTGTGTGTTTTTCTGGGGATTGAACCCAGGGACATTCTACTTCTGAGCTACACTCCCAGCCCAATTTTATTTTTATTTTGAAACAGGGTCTCACTAGGTTTATAAAAGTCTCATTACTTGCTGAGGCTGTCCTCGAGCCTGCAATCCTCCTGTCTCAGCCTCCCCAGTACTAGGATTACAAGCATGTACCACCATGCCTGGCTCATTCCTTTTTTTCCAACAATAAGTATCTTCTTCATAGATTACATGAGACATGGTTCTGATCAAGTATTACACATTCGTATCTACACACCTCAGGGAATTGCTTTTAAAAGTTATTAAGAATATCTGTGTAGTAGACATTGCTAAGAATTTCATTAGGATGCAGAAATGTTATGGCTTGGGTTTAGAATATTCCTCAAAGGCTCATGTGCTGAAAGCATGGTCCCTATTGCAGGAACACTGAGGTGGGTCTCTGTGAGTGTGGCCTTGGGGATTACAGATGTCCTTAACACCTTCCCTTGCTCTCTGGCCTCTATGATGCAAGAATGATGTCCCTTCACCATGCCTTGACTCCACAGTTTCTGCTTGGAGCCAGTCAACCATGGACTGAACCTTCAAAATTATGAGCCAATAAACCTTTCTTCCCCTAAGTATTGCTTGTCAGTTATTTTGGTTCAAGTAATGAGGAAAGCTGACTAAAACAGGGAATTTTTTTTTTTTTTGTAGTACTAGAAATGGAACCTAGGGCCTTGTGCATACTAGGCAGGCACTTTACCACCAAGCTACATCCCCAGCTCTAGGATTTGAATTTAAAATAGGCAGCGGGGCATGCTGGAGCACATCTATAATCTCAGTATTTAGAACTGTAGGTTTGAAGCCAGTGCACAGTAATTTAGTAACACACATACACATACACACACTGCAAAAATTTCCTTTCAAATTTATAGAACTCAAGCTCCATAAAAAAGCAGGAAATACTAGTACTGGCTAAACCTATAGGACAGGTTTTTAAGGGTAATGTAATAGCAGGATTGGAAAAGAGGCCTTTGAAGTACTGGAGGATCTTAGATCACCTAAAACCTAGCTGGAATAAAAGAAAATTAAGTCTACAACGGGAGTTTTAGGGTAGTACCTAGCCTCCTGAGATCACACAAGGCAAAATAATGAGACTGAAATAATAAGTGGCTGGAATTAGTAACTTCCTCTATGGCTAGAGGACTGAGAATTATCAGTCATGATTACTTTTGTTCTGAGAAACAAGTCTCAGATGGCTTCTGCAGGCGTGTATGTGTGGTACTGGGGATTGAACCCAGGGGCATTCTACCTCTGAGCTACACCCCCAGCCCTATTTTATTTTGAAACGGTGTCTCATTAAGTTCCTGAGGGACTCGCTAAAGTTGCTGAGGCTGTTCTCGAATCTGTGATTCTCCCAAGTACTGGCATCATGGGTGTGCAACCATGTTCCACTTGTGAAGGTCTTTTAGGGCAGAAATTCCCTCCCCTCTAAATCTGGTTGGGCATCGTAACACACCTGTAATCCCAGTACTTGAGTCTGAGACAGGAGGCTCAGAGGTTTGAGGACAGCCTCAGCAACTTCTAGACCCTGTTTCAAAACAAAAACTGAGTTGGGGGTGTGGCTTGAAGGTAAAATGCCTTTGGGTTTAACCCTAGTGTAATGGAGCCCACTTTGGAACTTCTGACCCTGGTAGTTAACAGATGGCCTGTTACAAAAATGACGTTTCCTTCCCTCCTCTCTTGTCCTCCCCCTTTCTTTTTTCCTGTTAACAAATAACATGTTCTTACCAGTTTACTGACCAAAGAAATGAAGACTGGCACCTATGGGTCTGAAAGGGAATCAACTCAGGAAGACATGGCCATGAATTATACCTTTCTGCTAAGTACACTTGTGTGACCCTGAAGAGCCAACTCTTAAAAGGGACACTTTTTCCCTGTTGGGGCAGAATCAGATTTTTTTGGTCTGGAACATAAGTTCACTGATTTCTCCAATTTGCTAGCAAATCAATAAAATTTCTTTTTCCTTCTTCCCCAAATCTTGTCCCAGTCACTTGATTGGGCAAATTTGGGCAAGAATTTTGGTTACATCAGTACCACACAAACCCGTTACATCCTATTAGTTTTTTTTTTTTTTTAAATAGGGTCTTGCACTGGGTGCGGTGGTACTTAATCCCAGTACTTGGGAGGCTGAGATAGGAGGATCACAGGTTCTAAACCAGTCTCAGCTACTTAGTGAGACTGTTTCAAAATAAAGAATAAAAAAAAAAAATTGGACTGGGGTGTAGTTTGGAGGTAGAATGCCCCTGGAGTTCAATCCCAAGGGTCTTGCTAGGTTGAGGCTTGCTAAATTGGTGACACTGATCTTGAACCTGATTCTTCTGTCTCAATCTCCCAAGCACTGGGTGGGCCCGTGCCACCAAGCTCGCTCAATTAGCTTTAACAAACATTTTCCATGTGCAAAGTATCATGCTATTTCTTCAATATCAAAAGTATATTATGCATTTCTATTAATCCTCTGAAGTAGGGCAATCATCTGCCATTCTTTGCGCCAGAAAACTGACCAAAGTAAACCTTTATAATTTAAAAATGTTTAATTAAATTTCAGTATGATTACCAAAGTCAGTTGATTGGCAGATAACCCTTTAGCATTTGTATGGCATCAAGTAAACCCTTATCTTTTCCACATAGCCAAATATATTTTAGGATACCCGATGGTTAAAATATTTTCTGAGTGCCAGCATAATTGCTCATTTGTATATACATTTTTAAAATGGCCAAAACATTAGACAGATTCTTTTGGTTTACAGAGCACTTGTCCAACTAGTGTGCCTACCAACACTTTGGTTTGGTGGAATCAAGTTGTTGAGGTAGTGTTGGGAGTGGTCAGTACTTACAGCTATTGACAGTTTTATTGATGGATTCCACCAGCATCCTCACAGACCTCTGGTTCATGGTGAGCAAGGTGTCAGTACACTGCGGACTTCCCAGATACTCTAGCGCCAAGCCTGGGTGTCTGGAGCTACCACTGACTCCACAGTTCACACTCCAGTCTCACCATAGAATGTGACCATGGCAACTTCCCAGCAACCAAACAGAAGGTTCTCAAGTAGACAGAAAAATATGCAACAATGGTTGTACCACTAAGTACATATGCAGGGATTTCATTAAGATCATTTTATTTTATTTGGGGATTGAACTAGGGGCATTCTACCTCCGAGCTATAACCCCAGTCCTATTTTTTATTCTTTATTTTGAAACCGAGTCTCACTAAGTTGCAGAGTGCCTTACTAGGTAGCTGAGGCTGGCCGCGAACCCGGATCCTCCGGACTCAGCCTCCCGAATGCTGAGATTACAAGTGTGCACCACCACGCCCGGCTCCATTAAGATCATTTTAATCTAAAACATTTTAGCAAATCCAGCATCTTTGGGGCTGAATATCACTTGAAGTGGCATTTCATATTACTACCACTTACACACCTTCGGCATAAATTAAAATTTTTTTCTCTTTATTTGAACACATAACTAAAATAAGATTATAAAGGCCCTTCTTTCTTTTGGTACTAGTGATTGAACTGAGGGGCAAGAACTCTGAGCTAAACCCTCAGCCCTTTTAATTTTTTGTTTTCAAACAGTCTTGTCCTTAGGTTGCTGCAGCTGTCCTCAAACCTGTGATCTTCCTGTCTCAGTCTCCAAAGTACTGGGATTACAGGCATGTGCCATGATACCCAAGCTTTTTTTGGTGTGTGTGTGTGTATGGTATTGGGGATTGAGCTCAGGGGCATTCTATCTCCAAGCTATACCCTCAGCCCTCAGTCCTTTTTATTTTGAAACTTGCTAGGTTGCTAAGTCTCTCAAAATTGTTGAGGCTGGTCTCAAACCTGTGATCCTACTGTCTCAGCCTCCCAAGTACTGGTATTACAGGCATGCACTACCACACCTGGCTTCAAGACCCTTATTCTTTAAATTCAAATAATTTCCCATGTTATTAACAGTTCCTTCAAAGGCCATAACCTCCTCTAAACTCTTAACTATGCACCCTCATGAGATCCAAACAAGAGGCTTCAGTCTGGGAACTGCCAGAATGCAAAAACCTACTTTTGTGCCTCCAATTTAGATCTGAGCAACTAGCAGAAAAACATGGTAAGACTATGACAAAGCTGACCAAAATGCCCACTGTTCTAATGCATGTCTATTGTCAAATCCTGATCCAGAGAACAAACATCTTTTAGTCTACGTCTGCTAGCTTTCACTGTGGTAAGGCAAAAAAAAAAAAAAAAAAAAAAAAAAAGTACATTTTAGATTTTAGGATGTAATATTCCTTTATTTTTCCAGTGTCAGGGATTGAACCCAGGGTCTCCTGAATGCTTAGGCAAGCACTCTTACCACTGAGCTACAGCCCTGGCCCTAGGATACAATATTCTTACCAAATTTGGGGGGGGGGGGATTAAACCCAGGGCCACATGTACTACCACAGAGATACGCTCTACTCCTCTTACTAAGATTTTAATAAAATATAAAGTTTAAATTTCCCCCAAATCTTCTTTGCCAAAAATAGATGATGCCGGGTGTGGTGGCACATGTCTGTAATCTTAGTACTTGGGAAACTTGAGACAGGAGGATTGCAGGTTTGAGGTCAGTCTCAGAAACCAAATGAGACCTTGTTTCAAAACAACAAAAATGTAGAATGCCAACAGACTTTAAGTGAAAACATGCAAATTTTTAAGAAGTGTGAAACTTGTATCTTAAGTCTAAAGAATAGTAGTTCTCATTTGGTTTTCCTGAGGCTAGTCTATTTACAATGAAATGACAGAAAATGAAGAGCTTTAACTTAGCACATGTTGACTGAAGGAATATGAACCTATATTCTGGATAAAATAAAACTAAGAGACAAATATAC
Organism: Graphiurus murinus; assembly: GCA_004027655.1. Taxonomy (NCBI): domain Eukaryota; kingdom Metazoa; phylum Chordata; class Mammalia; order Rodentia; family Gliridae; genus Graphiurus; species Graphiurus murinus. Next base: position 7,552 of record PVLC010032922.1, on the reverse strand, counting down.
TGAGGACAATCAAAGAAATTCAAAGTGACTGAACAGGCAGCACGACATAAGGCCAGTTTTTCTATTCAGACACTCATCAATTTCTGGATGTTATCACAATACCATTATTCAAATAATATACCTTGTGTTTATAAAACTAGTGTAAAGTTACTCAGGAAAGGAAAAAAAGGATGCCTTGGTGGAAGACAAGATGTTATTAACTTGCACACTGTATTAACTATGGAATAAACAAAACTGACATTACCCTGTCAAATACTTTCTGTATCTTACTGGAAGACTGCTAGATTTACCATCAGAGGAACAAAGAAACAGGCATTTCCTAGATAGTCAACAGTCTGAAAAGTAGTTTTTTTTTTTTTTTTTGCCAAATCACCTACCCTCCTCCCTACTCTAATGATGAGTTGTTTTTGGAGGGATATAACTGTCATATTCTGGGTCAGCCTGTAAATCTAAACTTCTACATTCCTAGTAAAACTGATCAATAAATCACCTAAAAAACTTTGGCATTTTCATCAACAACAAATTTCGAGATTATAAGATGCCTCCCAAATTTTCTGTGTATACAAGAACCTATAGGTATCTTTTATTAGGCAATAGTATGCAGCCTTGAGTATAAAATTCAAAGAAACGTGATTTTTATAGCAAAAAACTTGAGAATCTATCTATCTACTACTAACACCATGTGGTATTTTTCACTTGTGATCCAAAGGGAGATAAGAACACAGCTATTTTTAAGTAAAATAGCTATTTATTCAGCCTCTTGTCATGCCAAAATGTTCTGTGCATATGCCACTATAATTAGCATACCCTCTGTAACAGGCAAAATTGTACATCAAATTATATATCATATTACCTGATTATATAAAAATGTAAAATCAAAATGATTAATAAATTCCTTTTTAACATTCCTAATAATTTAGCAGGAGATATGAGGCACAAAATCTTAGTAAAATATGACACAGGAAGAGTAGTGATATAATTCTCAAATTTAACTTGTCATAATTTGTTATTAATATACAAAGACAACAAGCTTTTAGAACATAAGATTTACTAAGATTCTGGCAATAGCTTTATGTAACAAGATATAGCATACCAGGCCTGCCATTCAACTTACTTATGGTATCAGCTTCAATATGAAGCTGATAAAAAAAAAAAAAAAAAAAAAAAAATCAAAACCCTGCTTTTTACATGCTAAATATCTTGGCAAGTATGCCACTAAACAGAGTAACAAACTTAAGAAAGCAAAGTAAGAAGTTAACAAAAGCTAAACATCACAGCCTAAGTAAAATTCATACAAAAAGTAAAGTAACTATGACTGGTTACATAAAATCTTCCTGACTGGTTAAAACTTAACAGTATAAAACATGCATTTTAGAATCTTTATTAAGTTCAAAAAGTACCAGTGTCTATTTGAAAGGATTTCTCTCCAAAACCAAAGTGTAGTCAAAATTATTTCAAATGACATAACACATTCTAAAACTAGAAAACATTCACTTCTTATTGATGTGGCGGTAAATCCCAGAGCTTTGGGGACTTTCTCATGTTGCAAAGAGCTGTTTCTCTGGTTCACTCAAAGCGGCATACAATGAAGTCCAAGGATGTTATTTAGCTCGGAAAAGGGTAAGACTGCTGGTAGCCAGCTCTGACCTCCCCGGGAAACATGGCTATTGTGTCAAAAAGTAGGATGTGTGAGGATCAAAGGCACGCTAATCTGCTAGCTAAGGAGATAGCAAACCACCCTCCCTCCACCCTAAAAGCTCCTTCCCCAGGTAAATATAAGTATACAAGGGTGAAAAATTAAAATATACTTATCTACAGAGTAAGGATTTTTAAATATTAATGTGATCCTTACTTAAAAATTATTAACTAGAGTCATCTGGTCGTTTCTGATTACATCTTAAATATGTATTCAGATTCGATTTCTGTTGACTTATCATTAGATAATTCTAGTCAAAAACATTAGCTTTACTCCAAAATATCCTAACCACTATTACAACTGCAGTGTATTATCTCCCAGTTATCAAGCACTGGAAGAGAGAAAGTAGATGTTCAAGCAGCAGGCAACAGTTACGGCCCTTTCACACAGCGGCATCTGAGTGGCTACTACATAGTCCAGGAATAATTCTAAGAACAAGAAAATTCATGCATGCTAGCAAGTATGTCATAATTTTCACAGTTGAAATTTCCTTAGACATTGCACTTTCTTTGTAAAGGAATCCTGGTTTTTCTTATGTTACGGCGAGTCAGGACTTGAATTAGCAGCCTTCTTTTTCTTCTTCTTACTGTGTTTCTTATGCTTCTTTTTCTTTTTTGTTTTTTCCTGTAAAGAAAATTCCATGTTAGACATTACTATGTGGAAATTATGAACATCTTTACCATGATACTTCTCAGCTAATACAAACAATCCATTCAACCAAATAAACTAATCAGAACATTTCTCAAAAAGTCTCAATAACTAGTATTAAATGAGGTCTCAAGAGTTCTTGTTGAGTCAGGCATGGTGGCGCATGCTTATAATCCCAGCATTTGGGAGGCTGAGACTGGAGGATCTGGGTTCGTGGCCAGCCTCAGCTGCTTAGTGAGGCCCTCCACAACTTAGTGAGACCCTGTTTCAAAATAAAGAATAAAAAATAGGACTGGGGCTGTAGCCTGGAGGTAGAATGCCCCTGGGTTCCATCCTCAGTACCATAAAAAAAAAAAAAAAAAAAAAAAAAGAGTTCTTGTCGATTTTCAAAAAGCTAATGAAAAACAAGTCATTAGCATATATTACTATAGCTCTTAACAAAACTTCCCATAGAACATAAGTTCAATTGAATCATGCTATGAACTGGTGTGTTTCATGTTATGTAATTTCTAAAGATAAAGTAATTGTAGCTACAGCAGAGTAGATCACATGACAGCTTAATGATTGTTTTGGTAAAATGAGTTTTGTGTATCAAAAATATAAAACAGAAAGGGCTGAGGATGTAGGTTGGGGGTAGAATGCCTCTGTGTTCAATCTCCAGGACCAAAAAAAAAAAAAAGTAATACAGTTGAAAAAATCTATCTTGCTTCTAAAACAGATGCTTAATCTTTAGAGAAAAATGCCAATGAACCTTAGGAATAGCTGTCAAATTTCCAGTGAATAAAAGGGAGCTGGAATTTTGCTATCTCCAACTTTCCTGGACTGCTTCTGTTATGAAAGTGAAGGCAGAACTTCTAGAAACATAAATACTTGGGAAGATGGCACCAAATGAACAACTACTGCTAGTTTCATATTCAAGAAAAGAAAATGAAAAGCAAGATAGAAGAGACATGTTAAGGATAGAAGAAGCAGAGCTTCCCTACCTACTTCCTTATCTATTAGCACTATCTACAACCCCTCTCTCAAAGGCCTCTACCACTCTGTGGTACTAAGATAACTAAGATGATTCTTCTTTTAGTACATACTTAAGTACATAGAAAATTTTACAAAGAGTCCGAAATATTATAATTTGGGTATTTATTTATTTTGATATTGTGGAGCAAACCCAGGGACTCATGCATGCCAAGCAAGTATTCTACCACTGAGCTATACCCCTAGCCCTATTTCTTATTCTTTATTTTGAAACAGGGTCTCACTAAGTTGCAGAGGGCCTAAGTATCCAAGGCTGGTTGTGAACCTGTGATCCTTCTGTCTCAGCCTCCTGAGTACTGGAATTATAAATGCACACCACATTAAAATTTTATTGATTGATTGACCGATTGTACTAGGTATTGAACTTGGGCATTCTACCTGAGCTACACTGTTAGTCATACTTCATTTTGAAATGGGATCTCCCTATGTATGTTGCTGAGGCTGTCCTAGACTTGTGATCTTCCTACCTCAGTCTCCCAAGTACTGGGATTACAGGTGTGAGCCATCATGCCAGGCTCTCAGTAAGGCCTTTTAAAACTAAATTAACACTCTCAAAAATATTTTTCTTTTTATCTTCCATGACATATCACTCTACTTTGTGTTTTCTTCTATCACAAAGACCTCTTCATTTCCTCTGCTGGATAAAAGCTTGACCTTTCCAGGGCTTCCATCCCTTTTCCAATGCTTTAAATCCCACATAAGTATTAGCAATGTCTAAATCTTCACAGTATTACGCTTTGAACTCAGAATTTTGAGTGCCTCATTAACAGATCTTCCTGGTTATCCAATATTACCATAATAACATGCTTTTGTCTTCAAATCCTCTTTTAGCTATGTTAGTAAATGGTACTACTAATTTGTCATTTTGCTTAAATCAAAGAATCTAAGCTATCTTTAATTTTCTTTGTTTTAACTCTACACATGGAGAATATAAAACAAGCCTTATCACCTAAGTTAAAAACATATCTCAAATCCATTCATGTCAGTTCATTTTTATCACCACCACTGTAGTACAAAAAAGACCATTCCTCAGCAGAGTATGGGGACACCATTTGTAATTCCAGTACTTGGGAGGCGTAGACCAAAACACACACACACACACACACACACACACACACACACACACACACACACACACTGTTTTGAGGGTTTTAAATAAAGAGGTGGGTTTAGGGTTGCATGTTTGAGGCCAGCTGCAACAACTTAGCAAGACCTTGCTTCAAAATAAAAATAAAAGGAGCGAGGGATGTAGCTCAGAGGTAGAAAACCCCTGGGTTCAATCTCAGTACCAGTAACAAACAAAAAAGCTGGGCATGTTGGCATACACTTGTAATCCTAGTTCTTGAGAGGCTGAGATAGGAGGATCACAGGTTTGAGGACAGCCTCAGCAACTTAGTGAGACCCTGTTTCAAACTAAAAAATAAATAAAAGGGCTGGGGTACGTGTAGCCCAGAAGTAGAATGCCCCTGGATCCAATCCCCAGTGCCACAAAAACAAAACAAAAAACAACAAAAAAAGCCCCAGGGCGGGGGATATAGCTTGGAGACCAAATGCCCCTGGGTTGAATCCCCAGTACAAAATAAAAACCATTCCTCATCTCAGTCTGCTCCCTTACCAAAGCATCTTACTTATTTATTTGTTTGTTTATTTATTTATTGCAATACTTGGAATTGAACTCGGGGCATTCTACCTCCGAGCTACACCCCCAGCCCTATTTTTTATTCTTTATTTTGAAACAAGCTCTCACTTAAGTTGTGGAGGGCCTCACTAAGTAGCTGAGGCTGGCTGCAATCCTGCAATCCTCCTGTCTCAGCCTCCCAAGTACTGGGATGACAAGCGTGCACCACCATACTCGGCTTACCAAAGCATTTTAAAAATGTAAAGTAGCTAGGTGTGGTGGCACTTGCCTGTAACCCCACTACTTGGGAGGCTGAAACAGTAGGATAGCCGGTCCAAGCCCAGCCTCAATATCTTAACAAGATCTTGTTTAAAAAAAAAAGCACTGGGGGTATAACTTGGAGGTAGGATGCCCCTAGGTTCAATCCCTAGCACCAAAACCAAAAAACAAACAAAACACCCCAAAACAACAAACAAATAGAAACGTAAAGTATTCGAGTCACCTCTTTATTTAAAACCCTCAAAACAGTGTGTGTGTGTGTGTGTGTGTGTGTGTGTGTGTTTTGGTGGAACCGGGGATTAAACACAGGGGGGTTTCTACCTCTGAGCTACATCCCCAGCCCTATTTTTATTTTAAAACAGGGCCTAAGTTGTAGAGGGCCTAAGTTGCTGAAGCTGGTTGTGAACCTGCAATGCTCCTGTCTCAGCCTCCCAAGTACTAGGATTACAGGCGTGCGCCACCACTCCTGGCTTCAAAACAGTGTTTCACAACATTCTGAATAAAACCCAAACACATGGTCATTATATGATTATGGCCTGTGTTTCCTCCCCAAACTCATACTTGCTCTTCCTTTTTACATATCTGGTATAAGCCACATTTACCTACTTTGTATCTCAAACATACCAAACAATTTCCCATTGTAGGTCCTGAGGTCTTCTCTCTGCCCAGGACTTTCTTTTTATTTTCACATGGTTGACTCTTTCTTATAAAATCCTATTTCAGCCTAATTTTACTTTGTTAGAGAGGTATCCTTTCTTTTTTCTTTGGTTTTAAAACCCATCAAAAGGATCATCAATATAGGTGAGTCATTTATGTTGTCACTTTCTTGCTTATTTTTTACTGCAGCTAGTGCTTAGAGAGGCCTTTTCTGTTATTCCAGGTCTGGCTGATCTAGAAGTAACTTAAACTACAAAATAGGACATTACCATACTTTATTATAGCTTAAGAAAGTCAAACATATAAAGTATATCTCTAACAGTAAGATACTGGGATGGAAACACATGTTTGCTACCAGGGTATTCTTCCTCTTTACAAACCCAATATGACTTTCTCCTGTCCACTAAGTAAAGCTGCTGGACACCACACCCTTCCCAGTAATATATTTGATCTACTAAATCCAGTCAAGTTTTAGTACAACTCATTTTATATTAAACCAAAATGGCTCTGCTGCTGCCAAATAAAAATTTAAGAGATACTTGCTGTTGCTTTTTCTCGTTCTTCACTGCTTTTCTTCTTTTTCGCTCGTACCTAAAAAATTGGAATTTTGTGGAAAGTGGGTCAAACACGTAAATTTGTACTCAATGCATTTTTCTTTTATTCCCTAATATATCTTGTATCTTCAAGTTACATATAAAAACATTTTGACAAATCACATTTAAAAAAATAATTCCTGTTATATCTCATTGAAGTTTCAGTGAAAAATACATAAAAGAAAATTGAGATTGTAAATATCCAGAAGGCTTCTCTTATATTCTCCATCAGCACCTAAAACAGTGGTACCATGGGAAAAAAACGTGAGCTCTCAAATAACACAGACCAGTAGTACAGTAAGAAGATAATATTAGAAGAGTAAACAAAATCTCAGGTTAGAAAGGCATGTGGAAATATGGTCATTATCTGCAAAAAGGACATAATATTTGTTTTCTAGGGGCAGTGCCTAGAATATAACAGTTATTTCCCTCACTCTATGGTGTCAACAAAAGGCAGCTACATATACAGAGTACTCAGTATAAACCAACTGATTAAAATCTTTCCAAGTAACAATTTTCACCCCACTTATATATTTTCTCTTTTAAAAGAGTGGTATGTTGGATTTAAATTAAACTGAAAGTTGCTCATGTGTATTAAATGTTAGGTCCAAATGTAAACCATTTTATACCGAGCTTTACTTATTATCACACAGTAGACAGAAGTAATTAATGTAACTTAATATTAGAGTACAAAACTTGCCTAAATGTTGAATAAATTGTGTGGTATACTTGCTGGGTGTTACCAAAAGCATTAGAGACATTCACTAACAACAGGGTGGCAGCTTTCTCTAGAGAGCACTTAGGAAATTACTATTTTTGTTTTTTTTTTGTTTTTTTTTTTTTTTTTGCGGTACTAGGGATTGAACTCAGGGGCATTCTACCTCCGAGCTACACCCCTAGCCCTATTTTTTTTATTCTTTATTTCGAAACCGGGTCTCACTAAGTTGCGGAGTGCCTCACTAGGTAGCTGAGGCTGGCCGCGAACCCGGATCCTCTGGTCTCAGCCTCCCGAATGCTGGGATTACAAGC
>PVLC010032921.1:0-17866 GCA_004027655.1 Graphiurus murinus | reverse complement strand
GACGTGCGTGTGAGCAGGGTGACGTGCGTGAGCAGGGTGACGTGCGTGAGCAGGGTGACGTGCGCGTGAGCAGGGTGACGTGCGCGTGAGCAGGGTGACGTGCGCGTGAGCAGGGTGACGTGCGCGTGAGCAGGGTGACGAGCGTGCGTGCGTTCTAAGCAGTGTCTGTGCCTCCCCACAGCTGCCAGGCCGCAGGTACCGCCCCGGGTGCAACGCCGACGTGGGAGACAAGTGGATCTGGCTGAAGTGAGCCGCCTCCAACTCCAGCTGCATGGCGGCCTGCGGCACACCCGGTCTGCCCGACCCGTGGCTCCATGGCCTTCAGCCTCGAGGGAAGTAGATGATCACAGAACTGCACAGGGGACCTGGCCTAGCAGAAGCAGCCTGCCCTGTAGTATAGTTGATGAAGTTGAAGGAACATAACTTCCCTTTGAAAGGTCTACCTTTATTTTGAATCATCCTCAGTTAATTGTGGGAAATAAAAATGGTCTGCTATGGAGGACTGGCCCTGACTAAGCACGTCTCGCCTCGGCTGTGGTGTGTCCTGCAGCTTTCCTGCATTGCTCTTAAGACTGCAAGAAATAGAGCATTTCTGTGGAGCTCCTCCCTACATCTCACTCACGTCATGTGTACGCACACACTCACACACCACTCCCCTCTCCATTGGCTTGATCGTGTGGTTCAGTTCAGACATGTCGAAGGGTTTTTCCAAAGTGTTTATTCTCCTTATATAAGCAATCTACATTAAAGCAAAAAAAAAGAGGGAAAAAAAATACAAAAAGATGAGGAAAATTACCGTGGACTTCTAGGACAGTATAGGAAGAGTCCTGGGGTGACCACCCTCAGCTGAGAGTCTGGGTGGGTTAAAATGCAAAAGCAAAATAAGACACGCTCTTTGTCACCAGAAGTTGAGTTGTCAGCTGAAAATGAGCATTGAGAAAGAAATGACATTTTTTTATTCACCTCTTGAAACACAGAAAACAAAACTAAAATTTCTTGCCAGCTAGTTGTAGTCCAATACTGTTATTCAGGAATTAGCTATAAATAGTGAATCCTATTAAAGTAAGTTGTCTACTGTTGAGCTCTACTGTGTCCAGTGCAGTAGCTAGTAGCCAGATGTGGTGATTTGCATTTAAATTAATTTAAACTCCTGCAGTTGAAAATGCAGTTCCTTCATTGCCCTGCGCCCCGTTCAGGTGCTCAGTAGCCACATGGCCAGTTGTTCAGGGCTGGACAGGGCAGGAAAGGACTTTGCATCCTGGCAGAAAGTCCTGGGAGGCCTGGCTGCTGCAGCCTGCTGAGGGGAATGCACGCCCCTCCTCCCACCCTCTCCTGACCGTCCTCCTTAACTCCCTGAGAGTTGAAAGTAAAGTTTCCTGGCAGTTTTTGCGCTGAGGTCCAGATTTAAATGTCCACTGCTGTAATCGTTAAGTGGAAGTGTGGCTAGGCACCAGGCCAGTCCTCAAGTGCCTTCGCTCTGAGCACCTCGCGAACCCATTAAGGAGAGGAGGAAAGAAAGGAAGCGTGTTTAATTATCTCGGATGTTGCTGATGTGTGGCTGAAGGAGCTGGCTGTTCACTGAAACCTCGGCAGCTGAGGATGTCTGCCGTGTGGTCAGAGCAGTTGCGGGGGGCACATCCGTGTGGTGCAGCCATGTAGGGTGGCCACCGCGAGCCCACGTGCAGTTGTGCCTGACGCAGTGTGATGTTTGTGACTCACAGTGCTGAGGAAGTCCATCTGCTTCATTGTCTGGCGTTTTATGTGCGTGTTGGGCAGAGAAAGGCGAATAAACATGCCAAGTCTTCTCTCCAAATGGAAACCCTGGAGAGGAGGCATGTAGTAGACGCCCCTAATCTCATTACAGTACAGGATTTCTTTCCACAAAAATGAAAAAAAAAAAAATCCAGGGTTGAGGTAAAAGCATATATTTTGAATATTCCATTTGGAATTCTCAGTACTTTGAAGATCAGAAGCAAGCATATTGCCCCAACAGTGTAGTTTTGAGTAGATGTTTTATTCTTACAGGTGTGTGTACAGGCCTGAGAATTTTGTAGTGAAGAGAAAGTCCTTATGTTTTTTCTGAAGTATCTCTCTGTTCTATCAAATTTTGTAACCAAATGGTTAAGAGCACTGAGCTTCTTGGAGGAAGTCACATATGGCTCCTTCTGTCCACCTCGGCAGAGCGGGGCTCCGCCCACCAGGCTGCTGCTGCCTGCCGCCCAGGGTCAGCCCCCCCTCCCCCGAGCTGCGGGGAACAGCTGCAGGAGCAGCAGGTGAGGAGGCATCCCTTCAGACCACCGGGACCCGTGGGCCCAAAGGCCCTCCCTTACGCTGTGGTTCAGTTAAGTAGAAACAAAAAGCAGCTCTTCCGTTTGTCTCTTCTCAGAAGCCCTGTGGCCGCTAGTTGGTTTGGAATCTTTTTGTGTCCCATTTACCAGGGATTTCAAGGAATTTCTAGATTGGCACGTGTCAGGGCCAAGACGCAACAGACAACTGCTTTCTGGTGAGAAAGCCAGGTCCCCCGAGAGGACACTGGTTACTGCTGTGCGCTTGGGTCTTCAGAAGGAAGGCGGGTGCGGGCTGCAGCCACGGCTGGTCAGATCCGATGAGTGGGAGTGTGGGCCCGAGTAACGGAGTTTTACATCTGGATGTCATAAAGCTGGGCCCTGCGTCTTTCCCAGAAGACAGTCAGGAGTGGGGAGGCAGAGGAGGCGCTTCTCACCCGCATCTCCCCGCTGGGCCACTTCCCTGTTTGGGATTTTACCAAGAAAAGTGCGTTGTACAAGGCTCACGTCCAGGCCTTGAAAAGCCAGCGTCCCAAGGGAGCCCTTCGAAGTCCGCGTGGCCCCGGGCTTGCGGTGTCGCCCCACTGTGCTGAGGAACCGCACCTGAAACCCACCAGGCTCTTGAGAGCCCCTGCCCCACACTGGCCGGGAGGAGCCGGGTGGGGGGGGGGAGGCCTCCGGGACCCAGAGTGTCCCCACCCCTGCCTGACGGGTCCCCTCCCCAAACACATGGGCGCACCTGCTTGCTTGTGTACGGTTTTCTTGGTAGGTTTGAAGTTCTCAAGTAAGAATTGTTTTAGTAAGATAGTAGATTTTCACAAGTGAGCGCTTTTAGGTTACAACCCCGAGGTTCTGGCTGGATTCCATTGCTCGAGTGCCGGGAAGCGCCTGGTGGGGTCAGCACCCTGGAGCTTCAGGACAAAGGTCTTCTGTGGCTTTGCTTCTTGAAAGGCCTCTTCACCATCACGTGGGCATGGCGCGGCCTCCTTCCCATCCTCCGTGTGTGGACAGCATGACGCCAGCTACGGAGCTGCCACCAGGGCTCAGGATTGGGCCGACTTGAGCTTCAGTCGCTCACATGTAGCAACTAGAAAAGCGATGGGACTCGACCTGTCCAGCGGGGACAATCGTGTCGGCATCTGCGTAGGGCCAGGCTGAGCCCCAGGCGCCCAGCACAGGTGAGAGGGGTTCGAGAGGCAAGCGGACCAGGAGCTAGTCGGAGTGACCTCGCAGGGCCCGTGTCCACAGGGCACCGTGAGCTCGAGGGGGAGAAGGGAAAGGTGCAGAGCAGAGGCAGTGTGGACCCTGTCACACTCAGTTTCTACCCTGGAGCTCCACTTTAAAGCCACTCGCCCACAAAGACAGCAAGTTAGCTTGAGTCCCCTTCTTGCCGCTTGCTGCGAAGCGTGTTCTAGTTAGGAAGCACGCTCAGGCCCACAAAGACAGCAAGTTAGCTTGAGCCCCCGTCCTGCCGCTTGCTGCGAAGCGTGTTCTAGTTAGGAGCACGCTCGGGAAGGTAGCAGCGCTGCCTCCTGTGTTCTGAGTGTAGGAAGAGCTGGCGGGCTCAGCATCCCTTCTGACCAACTCCAGGGTGGGCTCCGGCCTCCAGGCACAGGGTCTCTCCTGAATCCCACAACCCAGACCCTGTGCAAAAGTATGGAAGTCAGAATCACAGTCTCTGTCTTGCTCTTCTAAACGTAGTGAAGCCAGCAGGACCCCAGTCCTCCACCGTGCTGTCACCGTGCCAGCTCTTCCTCGGGACACGTCGCTGGGTGCTGGGCCTGCTCCGCCCAAGGGGAGGGGCGCGTGACCATGGCCTTGTCTTGGTCACCATGGCTACCCACATTGTCGTTTGGGAGGGGTCCTTCCCTGAGTGGTGGACATCCACTTTGTTTTCGTGCCTCTTGTATGTGATCATAACAATGACCAGTCCCACTCCTGCCCGCTGTGGACCAGGCAGGCAGCGGGCAGCAGCATGTTCTGCAAGTTGTCTTTGCCTGGGAGCCAGCAGTCGGTCCTGTGATGGCCTGGCCACAGCCTCGGGCCTTGTGGGGTCCTCCCGACAAAGGGGACCCCTACCCCGATCTCCCTGGAGCGTCTACCCCGAAAAGGGGGTTCCCCGAGGAAAAGGAAGGTCGAGCCGAAATGAACACACGGCGGGGACTGAGCATCGGAGGACTCATCCATTTATTACATGAGGAGCAAAGAGCTATATAGAGAGAGCGAGAGGAGTGTCTCCTTGCAGGGCCAATCAGGGTAAATGTCATCTTGGTCATGCCTCTTTACACGCTGATCACACTACCAAGGGCCTATCAATGTCTTGATCACGCTGAGGAGACATCCCTCGTCCAATCCTGGTCTCTAGTAAACAGTCTTAAGCCTCCACCCTCGCCACTTCCCCTCTGCGCCATCTTTGATGCATTTTTTCCTTTCCGTCGGGCGGGGCTACCACCTTCTCTCTGGGGATCTTTCCCCACAGGGCCTCAGGTGCCTTTGCTGGTGGCCGGCCTGTCCCCCTGGGCTCAGCCGCCTGTGGTCTCCATCTACAAGCCCTTGGCCTCAGTCCTGCTGCCCTGCTGTCCCTTGGCATGGAGCCCAGTTGCTCCCACAGAAGCAGTGTCCACAAAGGGGGCCACACTGATGTCCAAGTCCAGAGTTTGCTGCCCATCGTGACCCCGGTGTGGCGCAGTTGGTCACCCCCGACCTCGGTCCCAGTCTGTCAGTTCCCTGCACCACGCCCTGGCTCCTCCTGTGCTGGACTGTTATCCCAAGACCCCGCAGGCCTTGCAGCCAGGTCAGCGCACAGCAGAAGGCAGACCTGCAGGCCGCTTCTGGATGGACATTGGGTGAGTGCAGGCCTCAGCAGGCCGTGACAGCTGCTGCCTCGTGCACCCCAACTGTCTTGTGTCGTGGGTTCTCGAGGAGCCAGCTAAGCAAGGCAGCCTGGGGTGCCGACCGGAAGGAGCTGGCCAGCTGGATCCTGAAGCTCTCAGGGCCTTGCTTCAACAAGGCTACGGTCAGTATGGCACTGACCCCTGGTGTGGGTTGGAAGCAGCCATGCTCTGTAACTCTCCGCATCCCGAGCCTTGGGGTGCCTGCCCCGGTCCTCCTCAGGCCCGCACACCCGGGTAGGGCCTTCCATGGCCATGCTCAGTAACTCTCCACATCCCGAGACTTGGGATGGCTGCCCCGGTCCTCCTCGGGCCCGCACACCCGGGTAGGGCCTTCCATGCAGCAGGCATGTCACCTGGGCCTGCCCCCGGAATTCTGAGGTCCCCGGATGCTCTCCCAGGCAGGTTTTGCATAGAGACCACCTGTGGTATTTGTATTCTCCACACAAAACCTCCTCACCTGTAGGTAAGCGTAGTAAAAGCATTTCCATGGAGGTGAAATGTGAGAACTCAACACGCACCAGGCAAGGCCTGCATGACGACAAACTCTGGACGGGAAAGACCATCTCGCCCTGAGGGATTTAGACGCAGAATTTCCCGTCACCAAAGGCAGCAGAACAAACCAACCACCGTCCAGGGCTGGCAAGGGCAGGGCGAGGTGTGGCAGACATGGCCTGACCTTAGGACTCATTCCCAGGCTGAGTCGCCCACACTAGTGATCAGGCGGTCACTACCCAGCAACAGTACCGCACGGCGAGGACCGTGGGGCCAGGAACCGGCGCTGCCAGCTGTTCACAGTGGGTACAAACGTCCCAGTGCCAGTCTTGCCTGGTCAGCAGTGACCGGGGCTCCAGACCTCTGCTGAACGTGGAGCAGAGCTGCTCTTCCCCCCGGACGAGGCGGCTCAGTTACTCTTGTCCTGTAATAGGTGATCGTGCCGTCTTGCTCTTGAAAGGAGAGAGGCTGGGCGATGTGTGAGGTCACCTTGTCCCTTTAAAGCATGCGTTTCCCCTAAACGCCTGTGCTCAGGAGCTCCCGAGAGCGCTGCCCCAACACCCACGCCCTCGTCCCTGTGGGGAGGTTCCGCGCTTGGTCCTGCCGCCCCGCCGTGCCTCCCTCCTCGCTGCCTGGTGCCATGACCCCCACCCCAGCACTTCCTGCAGCCTCCTCTCCTGGCCCTCCGGCTGCAGATGCCACGGGTCCAAGCCCTGGCCCAGGAATGCCAGCTCTCCACCTCAGCCCCCTCCTGTGGAAGGAGCATGGAGTGCTGGTGGCTGGGTCATTGCAGAAAGCCCGTGTGCAGACCCCAAGTGGACCAGGGGGCCCCAGAAAGCTGCCTTTGGGCCCCATCCTGCCCCCTGCCCTGGAAACTGTGCAGCAGCACTGACCAAGGGGATAGGGCCATGACCCTGCTCCACATCGGGCATCTGGAAAGGCCACAGCCTGCTCCTGTGTCCACCTGGGCAGCTCCTCACAGGGCACCCCCGGACCCCACAGCCCCCTCCCGTGTCCACCTGGGCAGCTCCTCACAGGGCACCCCCGGGGCCCCACAGCCTGCTCCTGTGTCCACCTGGGCAGCTCCTCACAGGGCACCCCCAGACCCCACAGCCCGCTCCTGTGTCCACCTGGGCAGCTCCTCACAGGGCACCCCCGGGGCCCCACAGCCCACTCCCGTGTCCACCTGGGCAGCTCCTCACAGGGCACCCCCGAACCCCACAGCCCCCTCCCGTGTCCACCTGGGCAGCTCCTCACAGGGCACCCCCGGACCCCACAGCCCCCTCCCGTGTCCACCTGGGCAGCTCCTCACAGGGCACCCCCAGGGCACCACAGCCTGCTCCCGTGTCCACCTGGCAGCTCCTCACAGGGCACCCCAGGGCCCCAGGTCGTGGTTTTGAACATTTGGGGCTTCTGGCCAAGGGGTCTGGGGATGCCTCTGGAAGGAGCTGGGCGCTCACATTTGTCCTGAAGTTTGCTGTGCCTGGCTTGCTCCGCCCGGCTCCCAGCAGGGTCGCAGCACCCCGGCCAGCTGCTCCATTTGATAAGAAAGCTGCTCATGAGGCGTGGTGTGCAGCAAAGCCCTGGCGGAGGCCGCTCAGCCCCAAGGAGCCTGACGCTGCTGAGCCACCGTGGCCCTGAGCAGCGGCCAGGGATGACCAGGTACAGCGCAGACGTGCAGCCTGCGAGCAAGGCTCGGAGGGCCACGCCGGGTCTCTGTGGCCAGGCACTCAGCAGCAGGGTGCCCTGGACAGACTGCTGATCTGTGAGCTCGTGTTTCTGCAGAACTAGCAACAGTACCACGTTTGTGTTATGTGAGGATCGAGCAGCCCGGGCTCTGCATTGACCTGAGGAGCAGGCTGGCACCCTGCCCCACTGGACCCTCCTGGGGCCGGGTCCCGAGCTCTAAGGATGGCACGTGCCTGCCTTTGTACAGAGAAAACGGAGAAAGGGGCAAGGTGGAGCCACCAGGCTGGTGCGCCTCCCACTGAGGGTCTTGGGGCTTCCTGGGAGAGGAGGCCTGCGCTGAGCTCTGGGGACCACTTCCTCCCAAGGTTAAGGTGGCCCAAAGCCTTTGGAAGCCAGCAGCCACAGGGCCCCGAACTGGAGTCTGTTCTCCTGAGCCGGCAGTGGCCCGGGCCACTAGGGGGCAGCAGAGGCCAGCTCCTTCAGGGCCCGGTTTCCATGGGTACTGGGAGCTGGGTTTTGTTTCCTGGAAAGTGGGCTTTTTGTTGGACTGGGAGTCATCTATTTTTCTTGGTCTGGGCTGCCAGTTATCCACCTCCGAACAGTGATGGTGGACAGCCCCCCCACCCCCAGCTGTACGCCCAGATGAAATTCATAGGATGGAGAAAGGGAGAAAGCCCACTTCCCTGAGGCTCCTGGGGATGTGGCAGCACCACGGGAGACGCAGCCGGCCAGGGCTTGTCCTGACGCTCATCAGAGGTGAACGGCCAGGAGCTGCCAGCCCCAGGGGTCTCAGCCGGGGGACAGCCCTGCAGTCCACAATCAGCCGAGGGCACCGGCTAGGGAAGAGACCGCTGTGACCCCATGGACCTCAGGGCTGAGAAGGAGGTCCTGCGCGCCCCAGGGTCCATGACTCGTCGGGCTGGCCCCGGCCCTGCCTGGCTCACACTGCCTCCGCTGTGGTAGCCAGTGTTCAGGGTTCACCTTTGTGGTTAGACAGCTGAGGGTCACATCACTTCCTCTGAGAAAATGAAGGGAGCGAAGCCCACCCCAGCATGAGCTGGAACGAGCACATGTCCGCGCCATGCAGCCCCACAGCAGCCGGTCGGCGGGTTTTGTTTCTGCCGGGCACTTTTGAATGAGGTCTCCGGATAGCTATGGCACCAGGAACGAGAAAGTCCCCGTGGCGGAGAAGGGACATCAGACAAGTGGCCATTGCTGTTAAACGTCCCCAGGTCTGGGCCTTTGCTCTGCATGACCTGTAATTATGAGACAAACCAAAGAGCAATTGTGCCTACTCCTCAGAAGCGTCAAATTAGTGGCGGACTTTGCCCCGCTCTGTGCTCTCCTGCCCTACTACTTTTTCAGGGTGCTCTGGTGCCACCCACCCCAATCCAGGACTTGGGCCCCAAGATCCTGTTGCCTCAGCAGCTCTGAGCCCCACCACACACACACCCAGGGGCGTAGCAGGGTCTCAGCAGGGAGCTGGGCTGATACACCAGCGGCCGGACATGAAATGCAGGGTGCAGCCCCCAGGAGTCATGGGGCGCTTGTCACCTTCTAAGCAGCCTGAGATCCACACCCCACAGCAACGCCCCACCTTTGAGGTCCTCAGGTGCAGGGACGAACCCTGGGGAGCGCCAGCCCCGCTACTTGGTCTGTGTTGTTCTCCAGCGCCGGCTCTGAAGAGCTAGCGAACGGTTCCCCTTCTCCATGGAAGGCACACTGTTCCCCAGGTCAGACAAGTCCTTCCGAGGCACCTGTCCTGCAGCTGGACATTCAGAAGCAACACCAAGACGGCAGGGCAAAGCAGACTCACAGAGCGCCCTGCCCCCAGCCCTGAACAGAACAGAATGGAAAACAAAAAACAAAAAACAAAAACAGAAAAAGAATCCCAGAATAACAAACGAGGCCATGCATGTTAAACATTGGTAGCCAAGAAAAGAAGATCCCAAAAGATCCCAAAGTAGAGCAGAGGGGCCGCCTCGCTCGCCTCCCCTGCTGCCTGCACACCCTGGGGCCTTCGTGAGTGGCCGCGCCCCAGCAGTCCTCCTCCTGCCCTAGGTACCCTGGCGGGAAGTTGGGAAGCGCTCAGCAGAAGTGGAAACAGCTCTGGTGCACCCTCTGGGGGAAGCGAAGGCTCTAGGGCTGTATTTGCCGGACAGTGGCCCCGGCCTGGCATGATGGCCAGCAGGGTCGAGCCAGCTCTGGTGGGCGCGCTCACAGGAACGCAGAGGAAAGGGCAGGGCGAGGCCCAAGCCCTGAGCAAGCCTCTGCCTCGGGCCCTGGATTCTCCCCAGCTGCGTGCTCTCACGCTGCACCAGGAGGGAGCAGACCAGCGCCAGGCTACGTGGAGAGAGGGGGCAAGAGCTCAGCAGGGTTAGCTGACACCCAGGGGAGACCTGGGCAGGCGCCCACAGGTGGGCAGGTGTGGAGGGGGGGTGGAGGAGACGTGTAAGGGTCATGGCGTGGAGGACAGAGAGGGTCATGGTGTGCAACCCGCCACAAGAGCGCCTCGATGGGGAGTAAGGAAACCGCCCCTGCGTCGACGAAGAGAATCGCTTGATAGGAACCTGAGTTTAATAAAATAAGTGTCAAAACTGTTTAACAAAGTTTTGTCTAAGAAATGACAATGAGATTCCGGACCTCAAGAAACAAATTGGAATCCCCAGTATCAGTAAAAACCAGTAAATAAACTACAAACAGCAGGGAACAAAATAGACAAGACTGAACTCAAGCTGTTGACAAAAGGCAGTGACTCTCAAAGTGTGGTCCGTCCCCAGACCAGCAGCTGGGGAGTCGAGAGAAGTGGCTGGTCCACCCGCACACTGTAACACACCACAGTTCTGCTTCCTCACTGACAGGCGCGTCGGCTCCGTTGGCCGTGGGCCGGAGGCTGAGGGCGGTCGGCAGTCTGTGGTGACCTAAGGCTCTACCGTGTGAGCCACTTAGGTGGAAGAAGGTGAGGATCCTTGAGACACAGCTCAGAACCATTCGCTTATTACAGACTCATGGCTGCAAACCTAACTCACACCCAGAATGGACGAAGACAGTCCACCTGTGTGTGTGTGTGTGTGTGTGTGTGTGTGTGTGTGTGTGCGCGCACACATGTGTGTGTGTTATAATCTTTCAATATACAGGACCAACTTTATTCGTTCATGGTACTGGGGATTGAACCCAGGGGCATTCTACCTCCAAGCTACACCTCCTGCCCTATTTTTAAATATTTATTTATTTATTCATTTATTTGTTTGCTTATTTATTTTGGAAACAGGGTCTCACTAAGTTGCCAAGGGCCTCACTAATTTGCTGAGGCTGGCTTCAAACTCCCAAGTACTGGGATTACAGGTGTGGGCCACCACGCCCGACTCAGGACCAACGTTATTTCAGGGGATTTTTATATCAAAGACATCACCTATTTTGATGCAGAAATAGTTCAGGCTTAGAAAATTTGCTAGTTTTACATCTACTTACTTATGTTAAAACTAACAGAGCAAATTAAATATAATTTAAGATAGCATTCATAGAAAGGTCTACCTTGTGAAAGTCTATACATCTTTCTATTTGAGAACGGGCATGAAGATGCCGGCGCCATGGTGATGGTGGTGATGGTGGTGATGGTGTGATGGAGATGATGGTGGTGATGGTGATGAAGATGATGAAGAAGAAGGAGATGATAATGATGAAGATAAAGAAGATGATGGTGAGCCGGGCGTGGTGGCGCACGCTTGTAATCCCAGCATTCGGGAGGCTGAGACCGGAGGATCCGGGTTCACGACCAGCCTCAGCTACCTAGTGAGGCACTCTGCAACTTAGTGAGACTCGGTTTCAAAATAAAGAATAAAAAATAGGGCTGGGGGTATAGCTCGGAGGTAGAATGCCCCTGAGTTCAATCCCCAGTACCGCAAAAAAAAAAAAAAAAAAAAAAAAAAAGAAGATGATGGTGGTGGTTTTTCTGAGGAGAAGAGTTGGGATCTTTTCCGTTCTTCCTTGACCATTTTGCCGCCATAATTTTGACGGGCTGGACGGAACGCTGGCGCTGAGAGGCTCCGTTCCTCTTCCTAGTTGGGCCGTGGAGTCCTGCCCGTCGGCTAGTTGATGTGCCATTTCCCTGTGCTCTGTTCTCAGCCCTTCTTGACAAAGAGAACCACTCCCTGTGCTGGCCAGCTCCGTGTGTGTGTGTGTGTGTGTGTGTGTGTGTGTGTGTGTGTGTGTGTATGTGTGTGTGTTCTTGCATGATGAACTGTTGCACTGTTGCTTTGTGTGCAGAAAAGCCTTTGGACTCTATTTCTTGTGCCTTTTTATACTTTTATCGGTGCATTGTAATTATACATGATACTGAGGTATAGATGATGGGAATATACAGGCACACAGCGCTTGGTGTGTTTCCCTCCACTCCCCTCTCTTCCCTGTTCTTTTTTTTTATTTATTTAGTTATTTATTTTTACATACCATGATGTTTTTGTTTTATGGTCCTTGCCTCGGTTATTTGACTAATCCATTCTTGTCTGGGAACTATCTTACCACTCTGTAAGTCGTAGGTAACTGATTGCAATACAAATTAATTCCTATAGACCTGAGCACTCCATCGTATCCAGTAGAAATCCAATTAACATCCCCTTCCCTGGGGACCAACCAGACCTGCCTCTCCCAGCATATTAATTCAAATATTCCTGATCCATAAATGTGTCTGTTCTCAGTTATAAGAGTTATAACATCTGTCTGATTCCTTCACTGATATATAAGTAGAATAAATTTCAAGCACATGTTTCTTTTCCTGTTTCTGAGTTTATATTCTTTTGAAAATTACCTCTTAGCACACATGTCTCCATATGCATGTGTGTAGGAATTTATTCGGGGACATACATCTGAGGAGAAGATTGTCAGAGGTGCTGGGCGTCACCAGTGCCTGTTAGCAGTAGAGGAGCCGTGTCATTCCCAGCCGGGGAGCAGGGCTGTGACCAGGTCTCGGGTGTCCTCTCCCCCCTTGCCCGCTGGCTGTGGTGTTTCAGGTTGGGGTTGGCTGACTGTGGCCCAGGGGCCGAATCCAACCGGCTGTCGATGAGTCTTCACGGGAACGCAGCACGCTGCATTATTAACATCTCCTCTACGGTAGCTTTGACCTGGAGTGGAGTACCTGCAAATGAGACCATGGCCTGCAAAGCCAGGCATATTACTGCTTGACCTTTACAGAAAGTGCACTGCTCCCGCCCGCCATGGCTGAGCTCCCACAGGCCTGGGCTCCGCAGAACCCGCTTCTGACCCACCTGAGACCTGGGGCTTGCTTGTTCCCAGGCTGCTCCCTGTTGGTGCTGATTGAGAAGCGCCAGTTGCTCCGCAGATCGCAGCCCTGGTCCACTTCCTGTTGCCCAAGCCTCTGGACACCTGACACTGCTCACTGCCTGACCATTGCCAGCTAAAGGTGAAGGGCAGAGTGGTTTCAATCTGCCACCTTCTGTCTGTGCGTGCTTGCAAAGTCCCCAGATTTCTTCTTTCAGCTGCTGGCATGTGTCTCTTGCTCCTTTTTGGCGGGGACAGCTGTCCTTTTCTTGCTGATGTGGAGAAATCCCTTTCCTAGCCTAGAACTCTTAAGATGTTGCAAATAGCTCCCACCATTTCCTGAATTTCTCTGTGTGGCTCAAATCCTTTTTAATGAGCTTATTTCATTTTTAGCCAAAAAATAGATTTTTTAAAAAATACAAAAGCAGACAGACGTGCAGCAAGTGCAGAGATGCCCGAAGCTGTGGCAGACGCAGAGGAGCCCACAGGCAGGCACCCCCGGGGACTCAGCGCGCTGGTGTTGCTGCCTTGGACGTGCACGAGCGACGCTGACTTCTCTCTCTACTTCTCTCATTGTGCCGAGCTCTGCTAGCCTCCCGCCCCTCCCCAACCCTCAGATGGGTTTTGCAGGTGCCCGGCCAGGCTTGATTTAACTAAACCACCCTTTGGTAAGTTGCCAGAAGATGCCAGCTGGCACACTGAGGCCGGCGCCGTAGGGACCTCCTTCCCACCAGCAGGACTTACCGTGATCCTCCCTGGAGGAGGCAGCACCCTCAGCTGGGTCCTCACTGTTCACAGCCCCGGCTCCTCCCCACCTCTGAGCACCTGCCGGGCTGGCTGGCACCGCCCTGAGTCTGCAGTTAGTCACCTGTGCGGCAGCGCTTCCCGTTGAGCGCCATTTCTCCCACCATAATGGCAATGTTTGAACGGGAACCAAATCATCACCAGGAGACGCCTGGTGCTCATTAGACCTGTGTGTCAGTGTTGCATTTAGCTTGCGTACTTGTGAATTGGAGTTCAAGAACACACTGACGTGCCGTCTTCGCTGTGCCGTTTGGACCGTCTTCCCCACCCTCCCTGACCGATCTGTGCACCCCGGCGTCCTTTCCGGCTGCCTCCTGTAAGGGTGGGCACAGGAGGGGCCCATCAGGGCGGCCAAGGCCTCCGGGTCTGTGTCCCCAGGCAGAAAGGACAGCTGGTCCTGACGTCCTTGTGAGTCGGGGCTAGGTCCTTAATTCGCACTTGCCCCTGGCAAGGTGTTGCAAAAGGCTGTGAAAGCTCCGGCGAGGGCTTCCCACAGGGCTGGCGGATCCACGAGCTGGCTGGCCCGTGCTCCCACGGGAACAGAGGAGTTTCCGTCAGTTTCAAGGCACGTGGAATGGTGTGTTTGAGAAGTAGCAGACAGCAGGGCCGCAGAGGGGCCTCTGCAGGCGGGCACACATTTACTCCTGCCTCACCGTCACCCTCCCCGGCTGTGCAATGCCTTTGAGAGTGTAAGCTGTGTTTGCCATCTCCGTCAGGTTAGGGCCCGAATCTCTGCGCTACGAAGATGGCTTTCCTTCTCCCATGTGGGTCAGCAGTGCCACCTCAGCTCAGCGGGGCCACCCCAGGGGCCTGCGGCACTCTCCCCTGGAGAAGCACATCAGGCAGCAGTTATTAGAAAACCTTCGGGTTACATCACCAACGCAGGGCCAGCCCCAGCAACTGGGGGAGCTTGGCATCGGCCATGCACGGTCCCGCTGGGACTCTGGTTCAGGTGCCTCGCCTGCCCCAGCCCAGGGGCCTCACCCGGCCACTGCGGAAGCCCCACCAGGAGCAGGGTGGACATCTCCAGCCACGTCTGCTGCCCCATGACCAAGACCCCAGGGCTTTGGTGACTTGCTCTCTGGCATCTGATGGTAGTAGGATGGGTTCAAGTCTCCAGGGTTCCTTCTGGTCCCAGGTTTGGAACTTCCATAATGGGACAGGCATGAGAGCAGGAGGAATTCAGCTCCCAGCTCGCCGTGGGCACAGGGTCCCTCCCCATCCACCTTACTTCCAGCTCGCTGTCCCCTCCCTGCGCAGGAGGCTGTGGCTGCAGGGCAGCTGCCTCCCACCCCAGCCCCGCTCACTGCTGGTACTCGTCACCCTGTGTCAGCGCATGCTCCCACAGGGGAGGCTTGTGGTTCCTTCCTGTCCTCCCAGGGCAGGGCTCTGGCCAAGACCCAGCAGGACGGACGCAGTTCCACCTTCAGATGAATAGTTCAGAGAAGAGTGTGCTGTGAGCCAGGTGGGGGCCTCCCAGTCAGGAGTCCCCAGAGGAGCTGAGTAGATGGCTTCTCACCGTCGATAGAAGGTGAGACTTAAGTTCTCAGCCATTGGCTGTACAACTGTGGGCAGGAAGCTGGTGGATTTGGTGCCGCTGTCTCCAGCAGAATCCTCCTCCAGAATCCTCGGTCGAATCCTCGGTCTTCACTCCGGCCTTAGGGTGATGGGAGGGGTGTGGCCACAGTATCGGGGCAGTCTTCACCGCACCTTACCCATGAGCTGCACCTGCAGGAAGACACAGTAGCACCTGGGTGAGGTCTGAGGGAGCCCTGGGCACATCAGCCTGACCGGCCCAGGGCTAGCACAAGGTTTTTGGCACCAGTGCTGGGATATCTGCCCAGCTTATGGGCAGCAAGAGCTGCCTGGAGCAGAAAAGGAAGAAGCACAAATTCTCACCGTACTGCTGCCCTCGGCCTCCAGGCCCCTCTGCCCGGACCCTCCCCAGCCTCCACCTGGCCAAGGAAGGCTGTGAGCAGCAAGGAGAGCAGGTGCCATGGACAACAGGAGGAAGAGGGGTGCAGGGAGATGAGTCCACATGGGCTGGGGCTGAGGGACAGCAAACCACCATCTCTCTAACGATACCTTTCTGTTCCCCCAAACCTGGTCAGGTTAAGGAAGCAACGAGAGCAAGCCTGGCTCAAAAAGTCCAGATTCGTATTCTCTTGAAGGCTGCTGGCTTTTTCTCACGCACATTGGGAACTAGGGCAAGCTAGCATCATCTGTAGAAAGCTACTTTCTGGTACCTGCACCAGGACAGTCGCTCCTTAGGATGCCGGTCAAACAAGCAGATTGAGCCAGCTGGTGCTGATGACGTTGCTGCTTCTGCAGCCCGACATGTAAACCCCCCTTTCTCGGTGGGGACAGGTGTGGAGCGGAGGGCACTGTGGAGAGGGTAAGTGTCACTTGTTGGGCCAGTCTCCACTGGACAAAACACCGTGAGGGTGAGAAGACACTGTCTGGTGAAGGCTCGAGAGGGGTGGAGTTGCCGTCAGCCTGTTGCTGCTGGACCCTTCTTGGAGTAGTCACTGATGTCTTGGGAGCTTCCCCAGTAACTCATGTTGGGCACACCATCTCTGTGCACTTCCGTCGGCCTGTCCACAACCCACCCACTGCCCTGGATGTGACAGGCTGCACGCAGGGATTGCACGTGGAGGGGCGCTCAGACACAGGGGCAGCTTATAGCCACAGAGGATGGTTGGCGAGAGATGACAGAGGCTGGCCGTGGGCTGTGTCAGCATGGCAGCCAGGAGGGGTGGGAAGGTGTGTTATCAGCAGCTGAGCCCCACAGACTGTGGCAGGACAGCCTCGGGAAGTTGTGCTGAAGAGAGGAGGGCAGGCTCTCGGGCAGCTCTCCATGAGGAGGGAGTGTGCTCCTGCTCGTGGTTCAAATGAAGTGGGAAGAAAAGGTGCGGAAGTGGCTTGGAGCTCCAGGCCTGGGGGAGTGATCTGAAGGCAGATGAGGCAGGTAAGGTAGGGAGGGACCAGTCAGCAGGAGGTACAAGGAGAAGCAGGTTCCTCCATTGAACTGCTTTTGCACCTGGACAAAGCCCAGCTAAACGTACCTGTGTAGATCAATTGCTAGGTTCTTTATCCTGTTTTCTATTCTGTCTGTCTCTCTGTCTTGATTACTATAGCTATAGAGTAAATGTTAAAATAGGTAGAGTGATACATCCCACATTTATCTTCTTTTTCAAAAACTTTTTAAAGCTATTTTAGTTTCTTTCCCTTTCCATGTGAAATTTTAAATATGTTTATCCACATCAGAAAAAAAAAAAAAACTTTTTCTGGGATTTTAATAGGAACCATGTTAAACCTTTAGCTAAATTTAGGGAGAAGGGAGCATTCTAATCCATGAACATTGTATACCTTTCCATTTATTTAGACTTTCTTTTACTTCTTTCATTAGCATTCTGTGGTTTTCAGTATACAGATCCTGAAAGTGGCATGTTGTATTTATATTTGGACATCTTTTTGAGTTATTGTAAACACACTGCATCCTATTTTTAATTTCAGTTTCTATGTGCTCACTACCATTGTACAGAAATACAATCTATCTTTGTATACTGATTTGTATCCTACTATCTGATGGGTCCACTTATTAGTTCTAGAAGTTTTTAAATACTTTTGGGGGCATGTTTCTATATTACCATCATAACATCTGCAAATAGGAAACAGTTTTATTTCTTCCTTCCCAATCTCTAAGCCCATTATTTTTCTTTCTTGACTTTTTGCTCTAGCTAGAATTTTCAGGACATTGCATTGAAGGACCAATAGTGAGCATCTATGACTTGTTCATGATATTTCAGGGAAAGCATTTGCATCTTTCATCATCATGTGTGATGTTAGCTGTGATTTTTTGATCAAATTGAGAAAGTTTCTCCTTGTGTCTGCTGTTGAAAATTTTTATCACGAACAAGTGTTTAAAGTTGTTTAATGCTTTTTTTGGCATCAGTTGGTATAATAATGAGATTTTTAAAATAATGTTTTCAATATAATGACATATTGTATTGACTAATTTTCAAATATGAACCCTACCTTACATTCTTGCAATAAATCCCACTTGTTATAGGGTCTGATTATTTTTATATTATGTCTGACTCAATTTGCTAGTGTTTTGTTGGGGATTCTTGTGCCCAAGCTCATGGGGAACATTGGTATGTATTTGTTTTTTACCAGATTTTTATTAAGATAATTCTGGCCTCATAAAATGAAAAAAGAAGCCAGGCATGGTGGCGCACGCTTGTAATCCCAGCATTCGGGAGGCTGAGACCGGAGGATCCGGGTTCGCGGCCAGCCTCAGCTACCTAGTGAGGCACTCCGCAACTTAGTGAGACCCGGTTTCAAAATAAAGAATAAAAAAATAGGGCTGGGGGTATAGCTCGGAGGTAGAATGCCCCTGAGTTCAACTCCCAGTACCGCAAA